>JBBBDQ010016654.1:0-54787 GCA_037127315.1 Ascarosepion bandense | reverse complement strand
AAGCAATACATAATAACTAGGAAAAAAAAAGACTAGATTCCATAACTTTCCTGGGTATTACCATATAAGTGAATGTAATGAACACAACTGAATTCAAACTCATGCCTCCACCTCTCAATCCGGAAGCTTTTGAAAATCATTACTAAAATGCCTCTCTTGATAAGCACACATATAATAACTTAGAAAAAAAGATTTAGATTCATAACTTTCCCCTGGGTATTATCATATATAAGAATGTAATGAACACAACTGGAATTCAAACTCAGCTCTCCAATTCCCTCAATCCTGAAAATCATTACTTAAAATGCCTCTTGATAAGCACACATAATAACTAGGAAAAAAAGATTTAGATTCATAACTTTCCCCTGGGTATTATCATATGTTGAATGTAATGAACACAACTGGAATTCAAACTCAGCTCTCCAATTTCCTCAATCTGAGTTGAAAATTACTTAAAATGCCTCTCTTGATAAGCACATAATAACTAGGAAAAAAAGATTTAGATTCATAACTTCTTAAAATATCATATAAGGAATGTAATGAACACAACTGAATTCAAACTCTGCCTTCCTCCACCTCAATCCGAGTTGAAAATCATTACTTAAAATGCCCTTGATAAGCACACAATAACTTATAATAGAAAAAAAAGATTTAGATTCATAATCCTTCCTGGTATTATCATATAAGTGGAATGAACACAACTGGAATTCAAACCTCAGCTCTCCACCTTCTCAATCCGGAAGCGTTGAAAATCATTAAAAATGCCTTTGATAAGTAACATAATAACTAGGAAAAGATTTAGGATTCATAACTTTCCCCCTGGGTATTATCATATGAATGTAATGAACATTAACTGGAATTCAAACTCAGCTCTCCAATTCCTCAACTGGAAGCGGTTGAAAAATCATTACTTAAAATGCCTCTTGATGGGCACACATAATAATCCTAGAAAAAAGATTTATATAACTTCTCTGGGTATTATCATATAAGTGAATGTAATGAACACAACTGGAATTCAAACTCAGCTCTCCAATTCCTCAATCCGAGTTGAAAATCATTACTTAAAATGCCTCTTGATAATACACACTAGAAAAGATTTAGATCCAACTTTCCCCCTGGGTATACTATCATATAAGGAATGTAATGAACACAACTGGAATTCAAACTCAGCTCTCCAATTCCTCAATCCGAGTTGAAAATCATTACTTAAAATGCCTCTGATAAGCACACACATAATAACTTAGGAAAAAAAGATTTAGATTCATAACTTTCCTGGGTATTATCATGGCAAGTGAATGTAATGAACACAACTGAATTCAAATCAGCTCTCCACCTCCTCAATCCGAGTTGAAAACTGTTACTTAAAAATGCCTCTTGGATAAGCACATAATAACTTAGAAAAAAAAGACTTAGATTCATAACTTTCCTGGGTATTACATCATCATATAAGTGAATGTAATGAACACAATTGGAATTCAAACTCTAGTTTCCAATTCCTCAATCCGAGTTGAAAATCATTACTAAAAATGCCTCTTTGATAAGCACACATAATAACTAGAAAAAAAAGATTTAGATTCCATAATCCTTCTGGTATTATCATATAAGTGAATGTAATGAACACAACTGAATCTCAAAATTAGCTCTCCAATTCCTCAATCCGAGTTGAAAAATCATTACTTTAAAAATGTGCCTCTGATAAGCACACATAATAACTAGAAAAAAAAAGATTTAGATTCAGCACCCTCTCTGGGTATATCATAAGTAATAAGGAATGTAATGAACACACTGAATTCAAACTCAGCTCCCTCTCCCCACCTCTCAACTGGAAGCGTTGAAAATCATTACTTAAAAATGCCTCTGATAAGCACACATAATAACTAGGAAAAAAAAAAGATTTAGATTCATAACTTTCCCCCTGGCATATCATAAGGAATGTAATGAACACACTGGAATTCAAACTCAGCTCTCCTAATTCCTCAATCCGAAGCTGAAAATCATTACTTTAAAAATGCCTCTTGATAAGCACAATTACACACCTAGAAAAAGATTTAGATCTAACTTTCCCCCGTACACACATATATATGGAATGTAATGAACACAACTGGAATTCAAACCAGCTCTCCTCCACTCCTCAATCCGAGTTGAAAATCACACATTTAAAAATGCCTCTTGATAAAGTACACATAATAACTTAGAAAAAAAAAGATTTAGATTCATAATCTCTTCTGGTATTATCATATAAGTACAATGAACATTAACTGAATCTACTTCTGGCTTCAATTCCTCAATCCGAGCTTGAAAATCATTACTTAAAAATGCCTCTTGATAAGCACACATAATAATCTAGAAAAAAAGATTTAGATTCCTAACTTTCCCACATATCATATAAGTGGAATGTAATGAACATTAAACTGGAATTCAAACTCAGCTCTCCCACCCTCAATCCGAAGCTGAAAAAAAACCATTACTTAAAAAATGCCTCTGATAAGCACACATAATAACTAGGAAAAAAAGATTTAGATTCATAACTTTCCCCTGGGTATTATCATATAAGGAATGTAATGAACACAACTGAATTCAAACTCAGCTCTCCAATTCTCTAATCCGAGTTTTCTGAAAATCATTACTTAAAAAATGCCTCTTGATAAGCAATTACAATAATCTGCAGGAAAAAAAGATTTAGATTCATAACTTTCCTTAAGTGATTATAAGTGAATGCAATGAACACAACTGAATTCAAACTCAGCTCTCCACTCCTCAACCGAGTTGAAAATCATTACTTAAAAATGCCTCTTGATAAGCACATAATAACTAGAAAAAAAAAGATTTAGATTCATAACTTTCCCTGGCATATCATATAAGTGAATGTAATGAACACAACTGGAATTCAAACTTCAGCTCTCCTTCCAATTCTAATCCGGAAGCTTAGAAAATCATTACTTAAAAATGCCTCTGGATAAGGCACACATAATAACTTAAAAGAAAAAAAGATTTAGATTCATAACTTTCCCCCTGGGTACATTTCCATATGGAATGTAATGAACACAACTGGAATTCAAACCTAGCTCTCCACCCTCAATCCGAGTTGAAATCATTACTTAAAAATGCTCTCTGATAAGCACACACATAATAACTAGAAAAAAAAAGATTTAGATTCATAACTTTCCCCCTGGTATTATCATATATAAGTGAATGTAATGAACACAACTGAACTTAAACTTCAGCTCTCCAATTCCTCAATCCGAGTTGAAAATCATTAATGTTTTAAAAATGCTCTGATAAGTACAATACATAATAACTTAGAAAAAAAGATTTAGATTTACACCCCTCTCCTGGGTATTATCATAGTATAAGTGAATGTAATGAATTATCAACTGGAATTCAAACTCTCAGCTCTCCACCTCAATCCGAGTTGAAATCATTTAAAAATGCTCTGATAAGCACACACATAATAACTTAGAAAAAAAAGATTTAGATCTCTATAACTTTCCCCTGGGTATTAATATATAAGTGAATGTAATGAACACAACTGAATTCAAACTCAGCTCTCCACCTCCTCAATCCGAGTTGAAAATCATTACTTAAAAATGCCTCTTGATAAGCACATAATAACTTAGAAAAAAGATTTATCCATAACTTTCCCCTGGGTATTATCATATAAGTGAAATGTAATGAACACAACTGGAATTCAAACTTAGCTCTCCAATTCCTCAATCCGAGTTGAAAATCATTACTTAAAAATGCCTCTTTGATAAGCACACATAATAACGTAGGAAAAAAAAAAGATTTAGATTCATAACTTTCCCCCTGGGTATTGCTATCATATATATGGAATAATGAATTACAACTGGAATTCAAACTCAAGCCTCTCCACTCCTCAATCCGAGTTGAAAATCATTACTAAAAATGCCTCTGATAAGCAGCACACATAATAACTTAGAAAAAAAAAGATTTAGATTCATAACTTTCCCCTGGGTATTATCAGGTATGGAATGGGTTTGAATACACTAACTAAACTCTAGCTCTCCACCACTCCTCAATCCGAGCTGAAAATCATTACTTAAAAATGCCTCTGATAAGCACACATAATAATTGAAAAAAAAAGATTTAGATTCATAACTTTCCTGCATAATGTATATAAGTGAATGTAATGAACACAACTGGAATTCAAACTCATTCTCCAATTCCTCAATCCGAGTTGAAAATCATTACTTAAAAATGCCCTGGATAAGGCACACATAATAACTATGGAAAAAAAAAGTAGATTCACACCCTCTTCCCCCTGGGTATTATCATATAAGTGAATGTAATGAACACAACTGGAATCCAAACTCAGCCTTCCACTCCCTCAATCCGAGTTGAAAGTATTACTTTTAAAAATGCCTCTTGATAAGCATAATAGGAAAAAAAGATTTAGATTCATAACTTTCCCCTGGGTATTATCATATAAGTGGAATGTAATGAACACAACTGGAATTCAAACCAGCTCTCCAATTCCTCAATCCGAGCTTGAAAATCATTACTTAAAATGCCTCTGATAAGCAATACGATAATAACTTAGAAAAAAAAAAGATTTAGATTCATAACTTTCCTCTGGGTATTACTTCACAGGCACCAATGAACACAACTGGAATCTCAAACTCAGCTCTCCACCTCAATCCGAGTTGAAAATCATTACTTTTTAAAAATGCCTCTGATAAGCACACATAACTAGAAAAAAAGATTTAGATTCATAACTTTCCCCCTGGGTATTATCATAAGGAATGTAATGAACACAATTGGAATTCCAAACTCAGCTCTCCAATTCCCTAATCCGAGTTGAAAATCATTACTTAAAATGCCTCTTGATAAGCACACATAATAATCTTAGAAAAAAAAAGTTTTAGATTCATAACTTCTCTCGTGTGTTTTGCATATCATATAAGTGAATGTAATGAACACAACTGGAATTCAAACTCTGCTTCCAATTCCTCAATCCGAGCATGCTGAAAATCATTACTTAAAATGCCTCTTGATAAGCACACATAATAACTTAGAAAAAAAAAGATTTAGGATTCATAACTTTCCCCTGGGTATTATCATATAAGTGGAATGTAATGAATTACTAACCTGGAATTCAAACTCTGCTCTCCACCTCAATCCGAGTTGAAAATCTATTACTTAAAATGCCTCTTGATAAATACCACATAATAACTTAGAAAAAAAGATTTAGATTCATATCTCTTCTCTGGCATTATCATATAAGGGAATGTAATGAACACAACTGGAATTCAAACTCAGCTCTCCAATTCCTCAATCCGAGTTGAAAATCATTACTAAAAATACCTCTTAAGCACACATACTAACTAGAAAAAAAAAGATTTAGATTCATAACTTTCCCCTGGGTATTATCATATAAGTGAATGTAATGAACATTAACTGAATTCAAACTGTCACCTCAATCCGAGTTGAAAATCATTACTTAAAAATGCCCTTGACAAGCACACATAATAACTTAGGAAAAATTTAGATTCATAACTTTCCCCCTGGGGTACACAAGTATATGAATGTAATGAACACAACTGAATTCAAACTCACACACTTCCACTCCTCAATCCGAGTTGAAATCATTACTAAAAATGCCCTTGATAAGCACATAATAACTTAGAAAAAAAAAAACAGATTCATAACTTCTCTTGCATGATTATATAAGTGAATGTAATGAACACAAACTGGAATTCAAACTCAGCTCTCCCTTCAATTCCTCAATCCGAGCTGGAAAATCACACATTAAAATGTGTTTCTTGATAAGCAGCATACATAATAACTAGGAAAAAAAAAGATTTAGATTCATAACTTTCCCTGTATTATCATGCATAAGTGAATGTAATGAACACAACTGGAATTCAAACTCTCAGCTCTCCACCTTTAATCCGAAAGGAAAATCATTACTTAAAAAATGCCTCTGATAAGCAATACATAATAACTAGAAAAAAAAAGTATTTCTAGATCCATAACTTTCCCCTGGGTATTATCATATAAGGAATGTGTAATGAACACAACTGAATTCAAACTCACAGCCTTCCAATTCCTCACAGAGTTGAAAATCATTACTTAAAAATGCCTCTTGATAAGCACACATAATAACTAGAAAAAAAAGATTTAGATTCATAACTTTCAAAAGGGTATTACAAGTGAATGTAATGAACACAACTGGAATTCAAACCCTAGCTCTCCAATTCCTCAATCCGAGTTGAAAATCATTACTTTTAAAAATGCCCTCTTTGATAAGCAATAATATAATAACTTAGAAAAAAAAAGATTTAGATTCATAACTTTCCTTAGTTATCATATAAGTGAATGTAATGAACACAACTGGAATTCAAACTCCTAGCCTTCCAATCCTCAATCCGGAAGTTGAAAATCATTACTTAAAAATGCCTCTTGATAAGCACATAATAACTAGAAAAAAAAGATTTAGATTCATAACTTTCCTCCTGGGTATTATCATATAAGTGAATGTAATGAACACAACTGAACTAAACTCAGCTCTCCAATTCCTCAACTGGAAGTTGAAAATCATTACTTAAAATGCCTTTGATAAGCACACATAATAACTAGAAAAAAAGATTTAGATTCATAACTTTCCCTGGGTATCATCATATAAGTGAATGTAATGAACACAACTGAATTCAAACTCAGCTCTCTCAATTCCTCAACTGGAAGTTGAAAATCATTACTTAAAATGCCTCTGATAAAGGCACAATACATAATAACTTAGAAAAAGATTTAGATCTATAACTTTCCCCTGGGTATTATCATATATGGAATACTGAATATTAACTGGAATTCAAACTCTAGTTCTCCACCTCAACCAAAGAAAATCATTACTTAAAAATGATAAGCACACACATAATAATCTTAGGAAAAAAAAGATTTAGATTCATAACTTTCCTTGGTATTATCATATAAGTGAATGTAATGAACACCACAACTGGAATTCAAACTCAGCTCTCCACCTCAATCCGAGTTGAAAATCATTTAAAATGCCTCTGATAAGCACACATAATACTAACTTAGAAAAAAAGATTTAGATTCATAACTTTCCCCTCTGGGTGGCCATCATATAAGTGAATGTAATGAACACAATCAGAATTCAAACCTCTCAGCTCTCCACTCCCTCAATCCGAGTTTATTGAAAATCATTACTTAAAAAAATGCCTCTCTTGATAAGCACACATAATAACTTAGGAAAAAAAAAAAGATTTAGATTCATAACTTTCCCTGGGTATTATCATATAAGTGGAATGTAATGAACATTAACTGGAATTCAAACTCAGCTCTCCAATTCCTCAATCCGAGTTGAAAATCATTACTTAAAATGCCTCTTGATAAGCACAATACATAATAACTTAGAAAAAAAAAAGATTTAGATTCATAACTTTCCCTGGGTACATCACATATGTAAGTGAATGTAATGAATGACAACTGGAATTCAAACTCAGCTCTCCAATTCCTCAATCCGAGCTTGAAAATCATTACTTAAAAAAAATGCCTCTGATAAGCACACATAATAACTAGGAAAAAAAAGATTTGATTCATAACTTTCCCCTGGGTATTATCATTTCTGATTACAGTATAAGTGAAATGTAATGAATGACAAGAATTCAAACTCAGCTCTCCAATTCCTCAATCCGAGTTGAAAATCATTACTTAAAATGCCTCTCTGATAAGCACATAATACAATCTTAAAAAGGTAGGAAAAAAAGATTTAGATTCAGTAACTTTCCCTGGGTTATTATCATATAAGGAATGTAATGAACACAATTGAATTCAAACCTAGCTCTCCAATTCCTCAATCCGAGTTGAAAATCATTACTTTAAAAATGCCTTCTGATAAGCACATAATAACTTAGAAAAAAAGATTTAGATCTAGCAACTTTCCCCTGGGTATTATCATAGGGTGAATGTAATGAACACAACTGGAATTCAAACTCAGCCTTCCACTCCTCAACTGAGCTTGAAAATCATTACTTAAAAATGCTCTTGATAAGCACACATAATAACTTAGAAAAAAAAAAGATTTAGATTCATAACTTTCCTGGGTATTATCATATAAGGAATGTAATGAACACAACTGAATTCAAACTCAGCTCTCCTCCAATTCCTCAATCCGAGTTGAAAATCATTACTAAAAATGCCTTGATAAGCACACATAATAACTATGCATAGAAAAAAAAGATTTAGATCTACAACTTCTCCTTGCCATCATAAGGAATGTAATGAACACAACTGGAATTCAAACTCAGCTCTCCACCTCAATCCGAGTTGAAAACCATTTAAAAATGCCTCTTGATAAGCACATGTATAATAACTTAGAAAAAAAAAGATTTAGATTCATGCACTCCTTTCCCTGTATACTCACATAAGTGAATGTAATGAACACAACTGAATCCAAACTCAGCTCTCCAATTCCCAACTGGAAGCTGAAAAATCATTAGAGCTAAAAATGCCTCTGATAAGCACACATAATAACTAGAAAAAAAAAAAGATTTAAGATTCATAACTTTCCTGGTATTATCATATAAGTGAATGTAATGAACACAACTGAATTCAAACTCAGCTCTCCAATTCCTCAATCCGAGTTGGAAAATCATTACTTAAAAAGTCGCCTTGATAAGCACATAATACTAACTAGAAAAAAAAGATTTAGATTTGTTAACTTTCCCCATGGGTATTATCATATAAGGAATGTAATGAACACAACTGGAATCTAAACCTTCAGCTCTCCAATTCCTCAATCCGAGTTGAAAATCATTTACTAAAATGCTCTCTGATAAGCACACATAATAACGGAAAAAAAAAAGATTTAGGATTCATAACTTTCCCTCGGTATTGTTATCAATAGCTATAAGTGAATGTAATGAACACAATAAATTCAAACTCAGCTCTCCAATTCCTCAATCCGAGTTGGAAAATCATTACTTAAAAATGCCTCTTGATAAGCACATACACACCCAGAAAAAAAAGATTTAGATTCATAACTTTCCTCTGGGTATTATCATAGTAAGTGAATGTAATGAATGACAACTGAATTCAAACTCAGCTCTCTCAATTCTCAATCCGAGTTGAAATCATTATTTAAAAAATGTTCTCTTTGATAAGTAATACATAATAACCAGAAAAAAGTATTTAGATCATAACTTTCCCTGGGTATTTCATATAAGTGAATGTAAGAAACAACTGGAATTCAAACTCAGCTCTCCAATTCCTCAATCCGAGTTGAAATCATTACTTAAAAATGCCTCTGATAAGCACACATAATAACTAGAAAAAAAGATTTAGATTCATAACTTTCCTGGGTATTACATTATAAGTGGAATGTAATTTGAACACAACTGGAATTGTCTCAGCTCTCCACTCCTCAATCCGAGTTGAAAATCATTACTTAAAAATGCCTCTGATACATAATAATTGTAGGAAAAAAAAAAGATTTAGATTCATAACTTTCCTGGGTATTATCATAAGTGAATGTAATGAACACAATTGAATTCAAACTCTCAGCTCTCCACCAATCCGAGTTGAAAATCATTACTTAAAAATGCCCTTGATAAGCACACATAATAACTTAGGAAAAAAAAGATTTAGATTCATAATCTTCCTGGGTATATCATAAGTAAGGAATGTAATGAACACAACTGGAATTCAAAACTCAGCTCTCCAATTCCTCAATCCGAGTTGAAAATCATTACTTAAAAAATGCCTCTTGATAAGCACACATAATAACTTAGAAAAGATTTAGATTCATAACTTTCCTGGGTATTATCATATAAGTGAATGTAATGAACACAACTGAATTCAAACTCAGCTCTCCACTCCTCAATCCGAGTTGAAAATCATTACTTTTAAAAATGCCTCTTTGATAAAGGCACAATACATAATAACTTAGAAAAAGATTTAGATTCATAACTTTCCTGGCCATCATATAAGAATGTAATGAACACAACTGAATTCAAACTCTTAGCTCTCCAATTCCCTCAACTGAAGTTGAAAATCATTACTTAAAATGCCTCTTGATAAGCACACATAATAACCTTGAAAAAAAAAAGATTTAGATTCATAACTTTCCTGGTATTATCATATGAATGTAATGAACACAACTGGAATTCAAACCTTAGCTCTCCAATTCCTCAATCCGAGTTGAAAATCATTACTAAAATGCCTCTGATAAGCAATTACTGTATAATAACTAGGAAAAAGATTAGATTCATAACTTTCCACATTTACATATATGAATGTAATGAACACAACTGGAATTCAAACTCAGCTCTCCACTCCTCAATCCGAGTTGAAAATCATTACTTAAAAAAATGCCTCTGATAAGCAATACATACGAACTTAGAAAAAAGATTTAGATTCATAACTTTCCCCTGGGTATTATCATAAGTGAAATGTAATGAACACAACTGAATTCAAATCCTCAGCTTCAATTCCTCAATCCGATGAAAATCATTACTTAAAATGCCTTTGATAAGCACACATAATAACTTAGAAAAAAAAAGATTTAGATTCATAACTTTCCCCTGGGTATTTATCATATAAGTGAATGTAATGAACACAACTGAATTCAAACTTCAGTTTCCTTCCACTGCTGGTAAAATCAAGAAAGGAAAATCATTACTTAAATGCCTCTTGATAAGCACACATAATAACTTAGAAAAAAAAGATTTAGATTCATAATCTTTCTGGGATGCCACTGGCATAAGGAATGTAATGAACACAACTGGAATTCAAACTCTGCCTCCAATTCCTCAATCCGAGCTGAAAATCATTACTAAAAATGCCTCTGATAAGGCACACATAATAACTAGGAAAAGATTTAGATTCATAACTTTCCTGGGTATTATCAATACAGACAAGTGAATGTAATGAACACAACTGAATTCAACCTCCGTCTTTCCACTCCTCAATCCGGGAAGCCAGAAAATCATTTAAAAATGCCTCTGATAAGCACATAATAACTTAGAAAAAAAGATTTAGATTCATAATCTCTTCCCCTGGGTATTTCATAAGTGAATGTAATGAACATTAACTGAATTCAAACTCAGCTCTCCAATTCCTCAATCCTAGAAAGTTGAAAATCATTACTAAAATGCCTCTGATAAGCACACATAATAATCTAGAAAAAAAAAAGATTTAGATTCATAACTTTCCCTGGGTATTATCATATAAGTGAATGTAATGCACCATTAACTGAATTCAAACTCAGCTCTCCAATTCCTCAATCCGAGTTGAAAATCATTACTTTTAAAAATGCCCTCTGATAAGCACATAATAATCTTGAAAAAGATTTAGATTCATAACTTCCTTCTGGGTATTTACCATAAGGAATGTAATGAACACAACTGGAATTCAAACTTTAGCCTCCACCCCTTTCTCAATCCGAGTTGAAAATCATTACATTAAAAATGCCCTTGATACAATTACATTAACTATGAAAAAAGATTTAGATTCATAATCTTCCCCTGGGTATAATATCATGGCATATAAGTGAATGTAATGAACACAACTGAATTCAAACTCAGCTCTCCAATTCCTCAATCCGGAAGTTGAAAATCATTACTTAAAATGCCTCTTGATAAGCACACACCTAGAAAGATTTAGATTCATAACTTTCCCCTGGGTATTATCATATATGAATGTAATGGAACATTAACTGAATTCAAACTCAGCTCCTTCCACCTCAATCCGGTTGAAAATCATTACTTAAAAAATGCCTCTGATAAGCACACATAATAACTTAGAAAAAAGATTTAGATTCATAACTTTCCTGGGTATTATCATATAAGTGGAATGTAATGAACACACTGAATTCAAACTCAGCTTCCACTCAATCCGAGCTTTTGAAAATCATTACTTAAAATATTTTGATAAGCACACATAATAACTATAGAAAAAAAGATTTAGATCTGCATAACTTCTCTCCTGGGTATTATCATATAAGGAATAATGAACACAAGGAATTCAAACTCAGCTCTCAATTCCTCAATCCGAGTTGAAAATCATTACTTAAAAATGCCTTCTTGATAAGGCACATAATAACTAGGAAAAAAAAGATTTAGATTCATAACTTTTCCCTGGGTATTACTGTATATGCATAAGTGAATGTAATGAACACATCTGAATTCAGTTTCTCCACTCCTCAATCCGGGTTGAAAATCATTACTAAAGCACTGCCTTTGATAAGCAATACATAATAACTAGGAAAAAAAGATTTAGATTCATAACTTTCCCTCTGGGTATTATCATATAAGTGAATGTAATGAACACAAACTGGAATTCAAACTCAGCTTCCACCTCAATCCGAGTTGAAAAAACTATTTAAAAATGCCTCTCTGATAACACAATAACTTAGAAAAAGATTTAGATTCATAACTTTCTCCTGGGTATTATCATATAAGTGGAATGTAATGAACACAACTGAATTCAAAACTCAGCTCTCCACCCCTCCTCAATCCGGAAGCTATTGAAAATCATTACTTAAAAATGCCTCTGATAAGCACATAATAACTACAGGGAAAAAAGATTTATCCATAACTTCCCCTGGGTATTATCACATAAGGAATGTAATGAACACAACTGAATCCAAACCCCCTTCAGCTCTCCACTCCTCAATCCGAGCGCTGAAAATCATTACTTAAAAATGTCTTCTGATAAGCACATAATAACTAGAAAAAAAGATTTAGATTCATAATCCCTTCTGGGTATTATCATGTATATGGAATGTAATGAACACAACTGAATTCAAATTTCAGCTCTCCACCCTCAATCCGAGTTGAAAACATTACTTAAAAATGCCTCTTCTGATAAGCACACATAATAACTAGGAAGAAAGATTTAGATCCATAACTTCTCTTCCCCTGGGTATTATCATAAGTGAATGTAATGAACACAACTGGAATTCAAACTCAGCTCTCCAATTCCTCAATCCGAGTTGAAAATCCTCCTATTACTTAAAAATGCCTCTTGATAAGCACACATAATAACTAGGAAAGATTTAGATTCATAACTTCCCCTCTGGTATTATCACAGGTATATGAATGTAATGAACACAACTGGAATTCAAACTCAGCTCTCCACCTCAATCCGAGTTGAAAATCATTACTAAAATGCCTCTGATAAGCACAATACACAATTCAGGGAAAAAAAGATTTAGATTCATAACTTCCCTGGGTATTATCATATATGGAATGTAATGAACACAACTGGAATTCAAACTCAGCCTCCAATTCCTCAACTGAAGTGTTGAAAATCATTACTTTTTAAAAATGCTTCTGATAAGCAATACAATAACTATAGAAAAAAGATTTAGATTCATAACTTTCCCCCTGGGTATTATCATATAAGGAATGAACACAACTGGAATTCAAACTCAGCTCCACTCCTCAATCCGAGTTGAAAATCATTACTTAAAAATGCCTCTGATAAGCACATAATAACTTAGAAAAAAGATTTAGATTCATAACTTTCCCCTGGGTATTATCATAAGTGAATGTAATGAACAGACAACTGGAATCTCAAACTCATAGCTCTCTCAATTCCTCAATCCTCGAGTTGAAAATCATTACTTAAAATGCCTCTGATAAGCACACAACTAGAAAAAAAGATTTAGATTCACATAACTTTCTCTGGGTATTATCATCATATATAAGGGAATGTAATGAACACAAACTGGAATTCAAACTCAGCTCTCTCCACCACCAACTGGAAGCTATTGAAAAATCATTACTTAAAATGCCTCTTGATAAGCACACATAATAACTAGAAAAAAAAAAGATTTAGATTCATAACTTTCCTGGGTATTATCATATAAGGAATGTAATGAACACCACAACTGAATTCAAACTCTCTCAGCTCACTCCTCAATCCGAGCTTTTTGAACCATTACGAAAAATGCCTCTTGATAAGCACATAATAATCATGAAAAAAAGATTTAGATTCATAACTTTCCCCTGGTATTATTTCATTACATATGAATAATACTGAACACAACTGAATTCAAACTTCAGCTCTCCAATTCCTCAATCCGAGTTGAAAATCATTATTTAAAAATGCCTTTGATAAGCACACATAATAACTTAGAAAAAAAAGATTTAGATTCATAACTTTCCTTGGGTATTATCATGTATATGAATAACAGAACACACAACTGAATTCAAACTCTATAGCTCTCCAATTCCTCAATCCGAGTTGAAAATCATTACTTAAAAATGCCTCTTACAAGCACATAATAATGAAAGATTTAGATTCATAACTTCTTCCCCTTGGCATTTCATAAGTGAATGTAATGAACACAACTGGAATTCAAACTCTCAGCTCTCCACCTCAATCCGAGTTGGAAAACCCTATTACTTAAAATGCCTCTTTGATAAGCACACATAATAACTTAGAAAAAAAAAGATTTAGATTCATAATCTCTTCTGGGTACATTTCTATAAGTGAATGTAATGAACACAATTGAATTCAAACTCTAGCCTTCCACTCCTCAATCCGAGTTGAAAATCATTACTTAAAAATGCCTTGATAAGCACAATAACTTAGAAAAAAAAAGATTTAGATTCATAACTTTCTCCTCTTGGGTATTTATCATATAAGTGAATGTAATGAACACAACTGAATTCAAACTCAGCTCTCCCACTCAATCCGGGGAAGCTGAAAATCATTACTAAAAATGCCCTTGATAATACAATACACAATCAGAAAAAAGATTTAGATTCATAACTTTCTCTTTCCTTGGCATTATCATATATATGAATGTAATGAACACAACTGGAATTCAAATCCCAGCTCTCCAATTCCTCAATCCGAGTTGAAAATCATTACTTAAAATGCCTCTGATACACATAATAACTTAGAAAAAAAAGATTTAGATTCATAATCTTCCTCTCTGCACATCATAAGTGAATGAACACAACTGAAATCTCAAACCCTTCTCAGCTCTCCCAATTCCCTCAATCCGAGTTTAAAAATCATTACTTAAAATGCCTCTTGATAAGCACATACACAACTTAGAAAAAGATTTAGATTCATAACTTTCCCTGGGTATTATCATATAAGTGAATGTAATGAACACAACTGAATCTAAACCTAGCTCTCCAATTCCTCAATCCGAGTTGAACATTACTTTAAAAATGCCTCTTGATAAGCAATAATATTAATACACCAGAAGAAAAAAAAAAGATTTTAGATTCATAACTTTCCTCTGGGTACACATTTCATAGTATATGAATGTGTAATGAACACAACTGGAATTCAAACTTCCTAGCTCTCACCTCAATCCGAGTTGAAAAATCATTACTTAAAAATGCCTCTTGATATGGCAATAATAATAACTTAGAAAAAAAAAAGATTTAGATCTCATAATCTCTTCTGGGTATTATCACTATGGCAAGGAATAAGAACACAACTGAATTCAAACTCTAGTTTCCACCTTCGAACCAGTTGGAAAATCATTTAAAAATGCTCTTGATAAGCACACATAATAACTAGGAAAAAAAAGATTTAGATTCATAACTTTCCTCTGGGTATTATCATATAAGTGAATGTAATGAACACAACTGGAATTCAAACCCTGCCTACTTCTCAATCCAGTGGAAAAAAATCATTACTAAAATGCCTCTGATAAGGCACACATAATAACTAGAAAAAAAAGATTTAGATTCATAACTTTCCCCTATTATCATAAGGAATGTAAATTGGAATTCAAACCTGCCTTCCAATTCCTCAACTAAAGGAAAAAAATCATTACTTTAAAAAATGCCTCTTGATAAGCACACATAATAACTTAGAAAAAAAGATTTAGATTCATAACTTTCCCCTGGTATATTATCATATAAGAATGGAACACAACTGAATCTCAAACCTCTCAGCTCTCACCCTCAATCCGATGCTGAAAATCATTACTTAAAAATGCCCTTGATAAGCATACATAATAACTTAGAAAAAAAGATTTAGATTCATAACTTTCTTCTTGGGTATTATCATCACTACTATATAAGGAATTGAACAGAGAACAAATTCAAACTCATGCCTAATTCCTCAATCCGAGTTGAAAATCATTTTTAAAAATGCCTCTTGATAAGCACACATAATAACTAGGAAAAAAAGATTTAGATTCATAACTTTCCCCTGGGTATTATCATATAAGTGAATGTAATGAACACAACTGAATTCAAACTTGCTCTCCACCCTCAACTGGAAGTTGAAAATCATTACATTAAAAATGTCTTTGATAAAGCACACACACCAGGAAAAAAAAAGACACCTCCTTTCCTTTCTATATTATCATATAAGTGAATGTAATGAACACAACTGAATTCAAACTCAGCTTTCCCTCCACTCCTCAATCCGAGTTGTTGAAAATCATTACTTTAAAAATGCCCTTTGATACACAACTAGAAAAAAAGATTTAGATTCATAACTTTCCCCATATCGTCATATAAGTGAATGTAATGAACACAACTGAATTCAAACTCAGCTCTCCACCTCAATCCGAGTTGAAAATCATTACTTAAAATGCCTCTGATAAGCACATAATAACTTAGGAAAAAAAGATTTAGATTCATAACTTCTCTGGGTATTACTATCATAAGGAATGTAATGAACACAACTGGAATCCAAACTCAGGCTCTCCACTCCTCAATCCGAGTTGAAAATCATTACTTAAAAATGCCTCTTGATAAGCACACACCCAGGGAAAAAAAGATTTAGATTCATAACTTCTCTTCCTCTTAGCTATCATACATAAGTGAATGTAATGAACACAACTGGAATTCAAACTCAGCTCTCCCACCTCCTCAATCCGAGTTGAAAATTCATTACTTAAAATGCCTCTTTGATAAGCAATAAATATACAATCCAGGAAAAAAAAAGATTTAGGATTCATAATCTCTTCCCCCTCTGGGTATTTTCATTTGTATAGTATATATAAGTGAATGTAAACGCACAACTGAATTCAAACTCATTTCCAATTCCTCAATCCGAGTTGAAAAATCACAATTTAAAAATGCCCTCTTGATAAGCACATAATAACTAGAAAAAAAAGATGAAGATCTGCAATCTTCCTGGCATTATCACATATAAGTGAATGTAATGAACACAACTGAATTCAAACTCGCTCTCCACTCCTCAATCCGAGCTTTGAAAAATCTACATTTAAAATGCCTTCTTCATTAAGCACATAATAACTAGAAAAAGATTTAGATTCAACTTTCTCTGGGTATTACATTACAGCAGTATAAGTGAATGTAATGAACACAACTGGAATTCAAACTCAGTCAATTCTCAATCCGAGTTGAAAATCATTACTTAAAATGCCTCTTTGATAAGGCTACCACATAATAATCCTAGGAAAAAAGATTTAGATTCATAACTTTCCCCCTGTATTATCATATAAGTGGAATGTAATGAACACAACTGGAATTCAAACTCCTAGTCGTCTCCACTCCTCAATCCGAGTTTGCAAAATCATTACTTTTTAAAATGCCTCTTTCAAGTACATAATAATCTTAGAAAAAAAGATTGATTTATAACTTTCCCCCTTGGGTATTATCATATAAGGAATAACATTAACTGGAATTCAAACTCATGCCTCCAATTCCTCAATCCGAGTTGAAAATCATTATTTAAAAATGCCTCTGATAAGCACAATCTTAGAAAAAAAAGATTTAGATTCCATAACTTTCTTCTCTGGGTATTATCAATATAAGTGAATGTAATGAACACAACTGGAATTCAAACTCAGCTCTCCACCCTCATCCGAGTTGAAAATCATTACTAAAAATGCCTCTGATAAGCAATATCAACTTAGGAAAAAAAGATTTAGATTCATAACTTTCCCCCTGGGTATTATCATATAAGTGAATGTAATGAATAACTGAATTCAAACTTATTTCCAATTCCTCAATCCGAGTTGAAAATCATTACTAAAAAGTTGATAAGCAATACACACATAATAACTTATGCAGGGAAAAAAAAGATTTAGATTCATAACTTTCCCCTGGGTATTATCATATAAGTGAATGTAATGAACACAACTGGAATTCAAACTCAGCTCTCCACTCCTCAATCCGAGTTGAAAATCATTACTTAAAATGCTCTCTTGATAAGCACATTACTAACTAGGAAAAAAAGATTTAGATTCATAACTTTCCCCTGGGTATTATCATATAAGTGAATGTAATGAACACAACTGGAATCTCAAACTCAGTTTCCCCTCTTACCCTCAATCCGACAAAGGAAAATCATTACTTTAAAAATGCCTCTTGATAAGCACATGTAATCTTAGGAAAAAAAAAGATTTAGATTCATAACTTTCCTGGGCATATTATCACATAAGTGAATGTAATGAACACAACTGAATTCAAACCTAGCTTCCCCACCTCGTCAATCCGAGTTTAGAACATTACTAAAATGCCTCTTGATAAGCACATAATAATCTGCGTATGCAGAAAAAAAGATTTAGATCCATAACTTTCTCTGGCATATTATCATATAAGTGAATGTAATGAACACAACTGAATTCAAACTCAGCTCTCCAATTCCTCAATCCGAGTTGAAAATCATTACTTAAAAATGCCTTCTTGATAAGCACACATAATAACTGTAGAAAAAAAGATTTAGATCTTTACAATAACTTTCCCCTGCATAATATCATATATAAGTGAATGTAATGAACACAACTGGAATCTCAAACTCTCAGCTCTCCACTCCTCAATCCGAGTTGAAAATCATTACTTAAAAAATGCCCTTTTTTCTTATAAGTACTACATAATAATTATATAATAGGAAAAAAAGATTAGATTCATATAATCTCTCTGTATACTACACATATAAGGAATGTAGAACACAACTGGACCAAACTCCTGCAGCTCTCCTCCACCCGAACTGGAGTTGAAAATCATTACTAAAAATGCCTCTTGATAAGCAATACACATAATAATCCATAGGAAAAAAAGATTTAGATTCATAACTTTCCCCAATAGCTATCATATAAGTGAATGTAATGAACACAACTGAATCTTAAACTCAGTTGAATTTCGAATCCGAGTTGAAAATCATTTAAAAATGCCCTTGATAAGCAATAACTAGGAAAAAAAGATTTAGATTCATAACTTTCCCGGTATTATCACATATAAGTGAATGTAATGAACACAACTGGAATTAAACCTACAGCTCTCCAATTCCTAATCCGAGCTTTCTGAAAATCATTACTTAAAATGCCTCTACATAGCACACATAATAACTTAAAAAAAAAAGATTTAGATTCATAACTTTCCCCTGGGTATTATCATAAGTGAATGTAATGAATGACAACTGAATTCAAACCTCAGCTCTCCCACCCCTCAATCCGAGTTGAAAAATCATTACTTAAAAATGCCTCTTTTGATAAGCACATAATAACTTAGAAAAAAAAGATTTAGATTCATAACTTTCCCCTGGGTATTACTCATATAAGTGAAGTGTAATGAACACAACTGAATCCAAACTTGCATAGCTCTCCAATTCCTCAATCCGAGTTGAAAATCATTACTTTAAAATGCCTCTTGATAAGCACATAATAACTTAGAAAAAGATTATTCACCCCTTCTCATATAATATACAAGTGAATGTAATGGAATTAACTGGAATCTAAACTCACAGCTTCTCCACCAATCCGAGTTGAAAATCATTACTAAAAATGCTCCTCTTGATAAGCACATAATAACTTAGAAAAAAAGATTTAGATTCATAACTTTCCCCTTGGTATTATCATATAAGTGGAATGTAATGAACACAACTGGAATTCAAACTCAGCTCTCCAATTCCTCAATCCGAGTTGAAAATCATTTAAAATGCTCTGATAAGCAATTACAATAACTTAGAAAAAAAAGATTGGATCGCCATATAACTTTCCCTGGGTATTATCAGTAGCATAAGTGAATGTGAACATTACAACTGGACCCAAACTTCTGCCTCCTCCACCTCTCAATCCGAGTTGAAAATCACATTACTTAAAATGCCTCTTGATAAGCACACATAATAACTGAAAAAAAAAAGATTTAGATTCATAACTTTCCCCTGGGTATTATCATAAGAATGTAATGAACACAACTGGAATTCAAACTCATGGCTCTCCACTCTCAATCCGAGTGCTGGAAAATCATTACTTAAAAATGCCTCTGATAAGCACACATAATAACTTAGGAAAAAAAAGATTTAGATTCATAACTTTCCCCTGGGTATTATCATAGAAGTGAAGAATGTAATGAACACAACTGGAATTCAAACTCTCTAGCTCTCCTAATTCCTCAATCCGAGTTGAAAATCATTACTGAAAAAAATGCCTCTTGATAAGCACACATAATAACTTAGGAAAAAAAAGATTTAGATTCATAACTTTCTCCCTGGGTATTTACTACATATAAGGAATGTAATGAACACAACTGAATTCAAACCTCAGCTCACTCCTCAATCCGAGTTGAAAATCATTACTTAAAAATGCCTCTGATAAGCACACATAATAACTGCAGAAAAAAAAAAGATTTAGACTTACAATCCCTTCTGCATTTATAAGTAAGTGAATGTAATGAACATTTAACTGAACTTTCAAACTCAGCTCTCCAATTCCCTTGCTAATCCGAGTTGAAAATCAATATTTAAAAAATGCCTCTTGATAAGCACATAAATAACTAGAAAAAAGATTTAGATTCATAACTTTCCCCTGGGTATTATCATATAAGTGAATGTAATGAACACAACTGAATTCAAATCCCTAGCTCTCCCACCCTCAATCCGAGTTGAAATCATTACTTAAAAATGCTCGATAAGCACATAATAACTAGGAAAAAAGATTTAGATTCTATAACTTTCCCCTGGGTATTATCACATAAGGGAATGTAATGAACACAACTGAATTCAAACCTAGCTCTCCTCTACCCTCATCCTGGAAGTGAAAATCATTACTTAAAATGCCTCTTGATAAGCACACATAATAACTAGAAAAAAAAAAAGATTGACCATAACTTTCCTTGGGTATAATAAAGGTAAGTGAATGTGTAATGAAACTGGAATTCAAACTCAGCTTCTTCCACCAATCCGAGTTGAAAACTACTTAAAAATGCCTCTTGATAAGCACACATGATAACTAGAAAAAAAAAAAGATTTAGATCTATAACTTTCCCCTGGGTATTATCATGGCAATGTAATGAACACAACTGAATTCAAACTCAGCTCTCCACCCTCAATCCGAAAGTTGAAAATCATTGCATTTAAAATGCCTCTTTGATAAGCACACATAATACCCGTAGGAAAAAAAGATTTAGATTCATAACTTTCCCCCTGGGTATTATCATAGGGTGAATGTAATGAATGACAATCTCTGAATTCAAACTCAGCCTCCTCCACCTCAATCCGAGTTGAAAATCATTACTTAAAAATGCCTCTCTTTGATAAGCACACATACAATCTTAGGAAAAAAAAAGATTTAGATCCATAACTTTCCCCTGGGTATTATCATATAAGTGAATGTAATGAACACAACTGGAATTCAAACTCAGCTCTCCAATCTTCAATCCGAGCTGAAAATCATTTCTTCTAAAATGCCTCTTGATAAGGCACAATAATACATAATAACTTAGGAAAAAAAAAAGATTTAGATTCATAACTTTCCCATGGGTATTATCATATAAGTGAATGTGTAAATGAACATAACCGGAATTCAAACTCAGCTCTCCAATTCCTCAATCCGAGTTGGAAAATCATTACTTAAAAATGCTACACACATAATAACTAGGAAAAAAAAGATTTAGATTCATAACTTTCCCCCTGGGTATTACCAAATATAAGGAATGTAATGAACACAACTGGAATTCAAAACTCAGCCTGTTCCTCAATCCGAGCTTGAAAATCATTACTAAAATGCCTCTTGATAAGCACATAATAACTAGGAAAAAGATTTAGATTCATAACTTTCCCTGGGTATTATCATATAAGGAATGAACACAATTGAATCTCAGCTCAGCTCTCATCTACCCTCAATCCGAGTTGAAAATCATATTACTTTAAAGTCATTCTTTGATAAGTACACATAACTAGAAAAAAAAAGATTTAGATTCATAACTTCCCTGGGTATTATCATATAAGTGAATGTAATGAACACAACTGAATCTCAAACTCTTCAGCTTTCCAATTCCTCAATCCGAGTTGAAAATCACATTAAAAATGCCCTCTCTTGATACATAATAACTTATGCAATAGAAAAAAAAAGATTTAGATTCATAACTTTCCCCTGTATTATCATATAAGTGGAATGTAATGAACACAACTGGAATTCAAACCCTAGCCTAATTCTCAATCCGAGTTGAAAATCATTACTTAAAATGCCCTTGATAGTTACACACATAATGTCTTAGAAAAAAAGATTTTAGATTCATAACTTTCCCGGTATTATCAGTATAAGGAATGTAATGAACACAACTGGAATTCAAACTCTGTACAGCTCTCCACCAATCCAGTTGAAAATCATTACTTAAAAATGCCTCTTGATAAGCACACATAATAACTAGGAAAAAAGATTTAGATTCATAACTTTCCCTGGGTATTATCATATATGTAGAATGTAATGAACACAACTGGAATTCAACCTCAGTTTCTCCAATTCCTCAATCCGAGTTGAAAATCATTACTTAAAAATGCCTTCTTGATAGCACACATAATAACTGTACAGTAGGGAAAAAAAGATTTAGATTCATAACTTTCCTTGGGTATGCATTTATGGGTGAATGTAATGAACACAACTGGAATTCAAACTAGCCTTCAATTCCTCAATCCGAAAGTTGAAAAAAAAATCATTTAAAATGCCTTTGATAAGCACACATAATAACTATATGAAAAAAAAAAAGATTTAGATTCATAACTTTCCCCTGGGTATTATTATCATAAGTGGAATGTAATGAACACAACTGGAATTCAAACTCAGCTCTCCCAATTCCTCAACTGGAAGCTGAAAATCATTACTTAAAATGTCTTCTTTGATAAGCACACATAATAAACTTAGGAAAAAAAAAGATTTAGATTCATACCTTCTGGGTATTATCATATGCAAGTGAATGTAATGAACACAACTGGAATTCAAACCTCTCAGCTCTACTCCTCAATCCGAGTTGAAAATCATTACTAAAATGCCTCTTTGATAAGCACATAATAACTAGGAAAAAAAAAGATTTAGATTCATAACTTTCCCCTCTACATTATCATAAGTGAATGTAATGAACACAACTGGAATTCAAACCTAGCTCTCCGGGACTCTCAATCCGGAAGCTGAAAATCATTACTTAAAAATGCCTCTGATAAGCACACATAATAACTGTCTTGTTAGAAAAAAAGATTTAGATTCCATAACTTTCCCTGGGTATTACTTCATGGCAAGGAATGTAATGAACATTAACTGGAATTCAAACTCAGCTCTCCAATTCCTCAATCCAGTTGAAAATTCATTACTTAAAATGCCTCTGATAAGTACACATAATAACTTAGAAAAAGATACTTAGATTCATAACTTTCCCCTCTGGGTACATCATATAAGTGAATGTAATGAACACAACTGAATTTAAACTTCAGTTTCCAATTCCTCAATCCAGGTTGAAAATCATTACTTAAAAATGCCTCTGATAGCACATAATAACTATGCAGTAGGGAAAAAAAAAGCATTTAGATTCATAACTTCTTCTGGGTATTATCATATAAGTGAATGTAATGAACACAACTGGAATTCAAACTCTAGCTCTCCAATTCCTCAATCCGAGTTGAAAATCATTACGAAAAATGCCTCTGATAAGCACACATATTTGGGTATTATCATATAAGGAATGTAATGAACACAACTGGAATTCAAACTCAGCTCTCACTCCCTGCAGGAATCCGAGTTGAAAATCATTACTTAAAAATGCCTCTGATAAGCACACATAATAATTAGAAAAAAAAAGATTTAGATTCATAACTTTCCTGTATTACATTATATATAAGTGAATGTAATGAACATTAACCACCCAAACTCTCCAATTCCTCAATCCGAGTTGAAAATCATTACTTAAAATGCCCTTGATGGGGCTACCACAATAACTAGGAAAAAAAAAGATTTAGATTCATAACTTCTTCTCTTGGGTATTATCATGCAGGAATGTAATGAACACAACTGGAATTCAAACTGCTCTCCAATTCCTCAATCCGAGTTGAAAATCATTACTTAAAAATGCCTCTTGATAAGCACACACATAATAACTTAGAAAAAAAGATTTAGATTCATAACTTTCCCCTGGGTATTATCATATAAGTGAATGTAATGAACACAACTGAATTCAAACTCAGCTCTCCAATTCCTCAATCCGCAGTTGGAAAAATCATTACTAAAAATGCCTCTTAGATAAGGCACACATGAAGCACAATCACATAGAAAAAAGATTTTAGATTCATAACTTTCCTTGGGTATTATCATATAAAGGAATGTAATTGAACATAACTGGAATTCAAACTCAGTTCTCCACTCCTCAATCCGGAAGTTGAAAATCATTACATTTAAAATGCCCTTGATAAGCACACAATAACTTAGAAAAAAAAAAGATTTAGATTCATAACTTTCCTGGGTATTACATTTTAATATATGGAATGTAATGAACACAACTGAATTCAAACTCAGCTCTCCAATTACAATCCGAGCTGTTGAAAATCATTACTAGTAAAATGCCCTCTTGATAAGCACACATAATAACTTAGAAAAAAAGATTTAGATTCATAATCTCTTCCTTGGGTATTATCATATATAAGGAAATGTAATGAACACAACTGGAATCCAAACCTCAGCTCTCTCCACCCTCAATCCGAGCTGGAAATCATTACTTAAAAATGCCTCTGATACACACACACACCTTGAAAAAAAGCATTTAGATTCATAACTTTCCCCTGGGTATTACTCATATAAGTGGGAATGTAATGAACACAACTGGAATTCAAACTCAGCTCTCCACCTCTGCCAATCCGAGTTGAAAAATCATTACTTAAAATGCCTCTGATAAGCACACATAACTTAGAAAAAAAGATTTAGATTCATAACTTTCCCTGTATTATCATAAGTGAATGTAATGAACACAACTGGAATTCAAACTCAGCTCTCCACTCAACTGTGCTGAAAATCATTACTTAAAATACCTCTTGATAAGCACATAATAACTAGAAAAAAAAAGATTTAGATTCATAACTTTCCTGGGTATTACTCATAAGGTATATGGAATGTAATGAACACAACTGGAATTCAAACTCAGCTCTCCAATTCCTCAACTGAACAGCGTGAAAATCATTACTAAAAATGTCTCTTGATAAGCACACATAATAACCAGAAAAAAAAAAAAAAGATTAGATTCATAACTTTCCCCTGGGGTATTGGTCATATAAGTGAATGTAATGAACACAACTGGAATTCAAACTCAGCTCTCCACCTCAATCCGAGTTGAAAATCATTACTTAAAAATGCCTCTTGATGGAAGTAATACATAATAACTAGGAAAAAAAGATTTAGATTCTATAATCTCTTCTGGGTATTAAGAGTATAAGTGAATGTAATGAACACAACTGAATTCAAATCAGCTCTCCACCCTCAATCCGAGTTGAAAATCATTACTTAAAAAAATGCCTCTTTGATAAGCACACATAATAACTAGAAAAAAAGATTTAGATTCATATAACTTTCTTTCCTTCTGGCATTATCAGTCATATGGGAATGTAATGAACACAACTGGAATTCAAACTCTCATCACCTCAATCCGATGGAAAATCATTACTTAAAATGCCTCTTTGATAAGTACATACTAACTAGAAAAAAAGATTTAGATTCCCATAACTTTCCCCTGGGTAATATCATATAAGTGAATGTAATGAACACAACTGGAATTCAAACTCAGCTTCAATTCCTCAACTGGGAAGCTGAAAATCATTACTTAAAAATGCCTCTGATAAGCAATAATATACATAATAATCTAGGAAAAAAAAGATTTAGATTCATAACTTTCCCCCATATCATATGTAGGAATGTAATGAACACAACTGGAATTCAAACCTAGCTCTCCAATTCTCAATCCGAGTTACATGAAAAATCATTACTTTAAAAATGCCTCTTGATAAGCACATAATAACTTAGAAAAAAAGATTTAGATTCATAATTCCTCTTGGGTATTTATCATATGCAAGGAATGTAATGTCACAATTGAATTCAGCTCTCCAATTCCTCAATCCGGAAGCTGGAAAAATCATTTACTTAAAAAAATGCCTCTGATAAGTAATAATACATAATAACTTAGAAAAAAAGATTTAGATTCATAACTTTCCCTGGGTATTATCATATATGGAATGTAATGAACACAACTGGAATTCAAATCAGCTCTCACTCCTCAATCCGAGTTGAAAATTCACACATTTAAAAATGCCTCTTGATAAGCACACATAATAACGGAAAAAAAGATTTAGATTCATAACTTTCCTCTGGGTATTATCATATAAGGAATGTAATGAACACAACTGGAATTCAAACTCAGCTCTCCAATTCCTCAACCTCGAGTTGAAAATCATTACTTAAAAATGCCTTTGATAAGGCACATAATAACTAGAAAAAAAGATTTAGATTCATAACTTTCCTGTATGTTATCATATAAGGAATGTAATGAACACAACTGGAATTCAAACTCAGCTCTCCACCTCAATCCGAGTTGAAAATCATTACTTAAAATGCCTCTTGATAAGCACACATAATAACTATAGGAAAAAAAGATTTAGATTCATAACTTTCCCCTGGGTATTATCATAAGTGAATGTAATGAACACAACTGAATTCAAACTCAGCTCTCCAATTCCTCAATCCGAGTTGAAAACTCCGCATTTAAAATGCCTCTTGATAAGCACATAATAACAGGAAAAAAAAAAGTATAACCTTCCCTGGGTATTATCATAAGTGAATGTAATGAACACACTGAACTAAACTCTAGCTCTCCACCTCAATCCGAGTTGAAAATCATTGGCTTAAAAATGCCCTTGATAAGCACACATAATAATCTTAGAAAAAGATTTAGATTCATAATCTTCCCTGGGTATTATCACAGAAGTATAAGGAATGTAAATGGAACACAACTGGAATCTCAAACTCAGCTCTCCACTCCTCAATCCGAGTTGAAAATCATTACTTAAAAATGCCTTGATAGCAATTACACACCAGAAAGATTTAGATTCATAACTTTCCCCTGGGTATTATCATATAAGTGGGAATGTAATGAACACAACTGGAATTCAAACTCAGCTCTCCAATTCCTCAACTGAAAGTTGAAAATCATTACTAAAATGCCTCTGGATAGCTACACATAATACCCTAGAAAAAAAAAAGATTTAGATTCATAACTTTCCTCTGGGCATTATCAGGACAAGTGGAATGTAATGAACACAACTGGAATCTCAAACTTCAGCTCTCCACCTCTCAAATCCAGCTGAAAAATCATTACTTAAAAATGCCCTCTGATAAAGCACACATAATAACGCGCTTTAGAAAAAAAAAAGATTTAGATTCATAATCTTCCCCTGGGTGGCTATCACTGAAGAAGGGTGAATGTAATGAACACAACTGGAATTCAAACTCTAGCTCTCCAATTCTCAATCCGAGTTGAAAATCATTACTAAAAATGCCTCTTGATAAGCACACATAATAACTAAAAGTAGTAAAAAAAGATTTAGATTCATAACTTTCCCCTATTACACATATTATCATATAAGTGAATGTAATGAACACAACTGGAATTCAAACTCAGCTCTCCACTCTCAATCCTAGTTGAAAATCATTAGCTTAAAATGCCTCTCTTTGATAAGCACACATAATAACTTAGGAAAAAAAAAGATTTAGATTCATAACTTTCTTCCTGGGTATTATCATAAGTGAATGTAATGAACACAACTGAATTAAACTCAGCTCTCCACTCCTCAATCCGAGTTGAAAATCATTACTTAAAAATGCCTTCTGATAAGCACACATAATAACTTAGGAAAAAAAAAAGATTTAGATTCATAACTTTCCCCTGGGTATTATCATATATAAGTGAATGTAATGAACACAACTGGGACCAAACCCAGCTTCCAATTCCTCAATCCGAGTGCTTGAAAATCATTACTAAAAATGCTCTGATACAATACATATCAACTAGAAAAAAAGATTTAGATTCATAACTTTCCCCTGGGTATTATCATATGAATGTAATGAACACAACTGGAATTCAAACTTCAGCTCTCCAATTCCTCAATCCGAGTTGAAAATCATTACTTAAAATATTTTCTTGATAAGCACACATAATAACTAGGAAAAAAAAAGATTTAGACTCATAACTTTCCTGGGTATTATCATATAAGTGAATGTAATGAACACAACTGGAATTCAAACTCAGCTCTCCACCAATCCGAGCTTGAAAATCATTACTTTTAAAATGCCTCTGATAAGCACAATAAGCATAATAACTAGGAAAAAAAAAAAAAAGATTTAGATTCATAATCTTTCCCCTGGGTATTATCATAAGTGAATGAACACAACTGGAATTCAAACTCAGCTCTCCAATTCCTCAATCCGAGCTGGAAAATCATTAGCCTTTAAAATGCCTTTAGATAAGCACATTGGCCACATAATAACTAGAAAAAAAAAGATTTAGATTCATAACTTTCCCTGGCATGTCATATAAAGGAATAATGAACACAACTGGAATCCAAACTCAGCTCTCTCCAATTCCTCAATCCGAGTTGAAAATCACATTACTTAAAAATGCCTCTGATAAGCACACATAATAACTTAGAAAAAAGATTTAGATTCATAACTTTCCCCTGGGCATGCTTATCATACAAGGAATGAAATGAACATTAACTGAATTCAAACCTTCAGCCTCCACCCTCAACCGAGTTGAAAATCATTATCATTTAAAAAATGCATTTTTGATAAGCACACATAATAACTAGAAAAAAAAGACTAGATTCATAACTTTCCTCTGGGTATTATCATATAAGTGAATGTAATGAACACAACTGGAATTCAAACTCAGCTCTCTAATTCCTCAATCCCAGTTGAAAATCATTTAAAAATGTCTTTTTCTCTTTGATAAGCACACATAATAACTTAGAAAAAAAAAGATTTAGATTCATAACTTCTGGGTATTATCATATAAGTGAAACAATGAACACAACTGGAATTCAAACTCCTAGCTCTTCCACCTCTCGTCAATCCGAGTTGAAAATCATTACTTAAAAAATGCCTCTTGATAAGCAATTAACATAATAACTATATGGTAGTAAAAGATTTAGATTCCACCCTCTGGGTATTATCATATAAGTGAATGTAATGAACACAACTGGAATTCAAACTCAGTTTCCACTCCCCAATCCGAGTTGAAAATCATTACTTAAAATACTGCCTCTGATAAGCACACATACACTTAGGAAAAAAAAAAGATTTAGATTCATAACTTTCCTGGGTATTACTCATATATGAATGTAATGAATAACTGGAATTCAAACTCAGCTCTCCAATTCCTCAATCCGAGTTGAAAATCATTACTAAAAAAATGCCTCTTTGATAAGCAATACATAATAACTTAGAAAAAAGATTTAGATTCATAACTTTCCTCTGGGTATCATATAAGTGAATGTAATGAACATAACTGGAATTCAAACTCTCAGTTCTCCACCCTCAATCCGAGTTGAAAATCATTACTTAAAAATGCCTCTTGATAAGCAATACACAACTAGGAAAAAAAGATTTAGATTCATAACTTTCCCCTGGGTATTATCATATAAGGAATGTAATGAAATTACCAACTGGAATTCAAACCTTGCCAGTTTCCAATTCCTCAACTGGAAGTTGAAAATCATTACTTAAAATGCCTTTCTGATAAGCACATAATAACTAGGAAAAAAAAGATTTAGATTCATAACTTTCCCCCTGGGTATTATCATATAAGTGAATGTAATGAACACAACTGGAATTCAAAACTCAGCTCTCCACCTCTCAATCCGAGTTGGAAAATCATTACTTAAAAATGCCTTCTGATAAGCACATAATAACTAGAAAAAAAAAGATTTAGATTCATAACTTTCCCTGGGTATTATCAGAGAAGAGCGAATGAACACAACTGGAATTCAAACCTTGAAGCTCTCCCAATCTTCAATCCGAGTTGAAAATCATTACTTAAAAATGCCTCTGATAAGCACACATAAATAACTTAAAAAAAAAAAGATTTAGATTCATAACTTTCCCCCACATTATAAGTGAATGTAATGAACACAACTGCACTCCAAACTCAGCTCTCCACTCCTCAATCCGAGTTGAAAATCATTTAAAAATGCTCTCTGATAAGCACACATAATAACTAGAAAAAAAGATTTAGATTCATAACTTTCCCCTGGGTATTATCATATGCAAGTGAATGTAATGAACAGGCTAGAACTGGAATTCAAAACTCAGCTCTCCAATTCCTCAATCCGAGTTGAAAACAACATTTAAAATGCCTTCTTTGATAAGCAAAATGCACACATAATAACTAGAAAAAAAAGATTTAGATTCATAACTTCTCTCTTCCCCTGGGTATTATCATAAGGAATGTAATAAACACAACTGGAATTCAAACTCAGCTCTCCAATTCTCTCAATCCGAAGGAAAATCATTACTTAAAAATGCCTCTTTGATAAGCACACATAATAACTAGGAAAAAAAAAGATTTAGATTCATAACTTTCCCTGTATTATCATATAAGGAATGTAATGAACACAACTGGAATTCAAACTCAGCTCTCCACTCCTCAATCCGAGTTGAAAAATCATTACTAAAATGCCTCTTGATAAGCACATACACAATCTGAAAAAGATTTAGATTCATAACTTTCCCCTGGGTATTATCATATGTGAATGTAATGAACACAACTGGAATTCAAACCTTCCCAGTTTCCACCCCTCAATCCTGCTTATTGAAAATCATTGCTTAAAAATGCCTCTGATAAGCACACATAATAACTAGGAAAAAAAAAAAAAGACTTAGACCCATAACTTTCCCATATATTTCATATATGTGAATGTAATGAACACAACTGAATTCAAACTCAGTTTCCTAATTCCTCAACTGGAAGCTAGTAACACATTACTTAAAAATGCCTCTTGATAAGCACACACATAATAACTAGGAAAAAAAAAAAGATTTAGATTCATAACTTTCCCCTGGGTATTATCATATATGAATGTAATGAACACAACTGATCCAAACTCAGTTTCACCTCACAGAACCAGCTTAGAAAAAAAATCATTACTTAAAAATGCCTCTTGATAAGCACACATAACAATCTAGGAAAAAAAAAAGATTTAGATTCATAACCTCTTCCCCTGGGTATTATCATATAAGTGAATGTGTAATGAACACAACTGGAATTCAAACTCAGCCTTCCAATTCTCAATCCAGTGCTTAAAATCATTACTAAAATGCCTTTGATAAGCAATAATACATAATAACTCAGGAAAAAAAAAAGATTTAGATTCATAACTTTCCCCCTGGTATTATCATATATGAATGTAATGAACACAACTGAATTCAAAACTCAGCTCTCCAATTCCTCACAGAATCCCAGTTGGCACCCACATAAAAATGCCCTTGAGATAAGCACACATAATAATCAGAAAAAAAAAAGATTTAGATTCATAACTTTCCTATTATCATATAAGTGAATGCAATGAACACAACTGAATTCAAACTCTGCTCAATTCCCTAATCCGAAGTTGAAAATCATTATTTAAAAATGCCTCTTGATAAGCACATAATCTTAGAAAAAAAAAAGATTTAGATTCATAACTTTCCTGCATTGCTTATCATATAAGTGAATGTAATGAACACAACTGGAATTCAAACTCAGCTTCCAATTCCTCTAATCCAGTTGAAAATCATTACTTAAAAATGCCTCTTGATAAGCACACATAACTACATATTAGAAAAAGATTTAGATTCATAACTTTCCTCTGTATTATCATACATATATGAATGTAATGAACACAACTGGAATTCAAACTCGTCTCCACTCCCTCTTCAATCCGAATTTGGGGAAGTTGAAAATCATTACTTAAAAAATGCCTCTCTGATAAGCACACATAATAACTAGGAAAAAAGATTTAGATTCATAACTTGGTACAGATTGCATACCACATAAGTGAATGTAATGAACACAACTGGAATTCAAACTCAGCTCTCCACTTAGAGAGTTACATGAAAAATCACACATTTAAAAATGCCCTTGATAAGCAATTAATAATAACTAGAAAAAAAAAAAAGATTTAGATCTGGCTAACTTTAATAATATCATTTATGTGAATGTAATGTGAACACAACTGAACGAAACCTGCTCTCCACCCTAACTGAAGGAATCATTACTTAAAATGCCTTCTGATAAGTACTAATAATAACTAGAAAAAAAAGATTTAGATTCAACTTTCCCTAAAATACTATCATATATGTGAATGAACACAACTGGAATAACTAAACTCAGTTTCTCCACTCCTCAATCCGAGTTGAAAATCAATAAAAATGCCTCTTGATAAGCACATAATAACTAGGAAAAAAAAAGATTTAGATTCATAACTTTCCCCTGGCATATCATATAAGGAATGTAATGAACACAACTGGAATCTCAAACTCAGCTCTCCACCCTCTCAATCCGGCTGAAAATCATTACTTAAAAATGCCCTTGATGCTTACCATAATATAGGAAAAAAAGATTTGATTCATAACTTTCCCCTTGGCATTATCAATAGTTGCGTAAATGAACACACCGATGCAACCACCACTCCTCAATCCCAGTTGAAAATCATTACTTTTAAAAATGCCTCTGATAAGCACATAATAACTTACATAGGAAAAAAAAAGATTTAGATCTATAACTTTCCCCCTAAGTAATATCATATATGTGAATGTAATTGAACACAACCAATTCAAACTTCATACAGCTCTCCAATTCCCTAATCCGAGTTGAAAATCATTACTTAAAATGCCTTCTGATAAGCACACATAATAACTTAGAAAAAAGATTTAGATTCATAACTTTCCCCTGGCATGCTTATTTACATAAGGAAATGTAAAATTAAACACAACTGGAATTCCCAAACCACACCCCTCAATCCGAGTTGAAAATCGTCATTTAAATGCCTCTGATAAGGCACTAATAACTAGGAAAAAAAGATTTTATCCATAACTTTCCCCTGGTACACATTTCATATAAGAATGTAATAACACAACTGGAATTCAAACTCAGCTCTCCACTCCTCAATAAACTGAGTTGAAAATCATTACTTAAAATGCCTCTTGATAAGCACATAATAACTAGGAAAAAAAAAAGATTTAGATTCATAATCTCCTGGGTATTATCATATAAGTGAATGTAATGAACACAATTGAATTCAAACTCAGCTTTCCAATCTTCAATCCGAGTTGAAAATCATTACTTAAAAATGCCTCTTGATAAGCACATAATAACTAGGAAAAAAAAGATTTAGATTCATAACTTCTGGGTATTATCATGTGAATGTAATGAACACAACTGAATTCAAACTCAGCTCTCAATTCCTCAATCCGAGTTGAAAATCATTACTAAAATGCCTCTGATGGGGTTAACAATACATAATAACTTAGAAAAAAAGATTTAGATTCATAACTTTCCTGTATTATCATATAAGGAATGTAATGAACACAATGGGACCCAAACTCAGCTCTCCAATTCCTCAACTGAAGCCATTGAAAATCATTACTTAAAAAATGTCTCTTGATAAGCACACATAATAACTGTGAAAAAAAAAGATTTAGATTCATAACTTTCCCCTGGGTATTACTCTCCTATCATGGCATAAGTGAATGTAATGAACACAATTGAATCTCAAATCCCTAGCTCTCCAATTCCTCAATCCGAGTTGCACCATACTTTTAAAAATGCCTCTTTGATAAGCACACATAATAATCTGAAAAAAAAAAAGATTTAGATTCACCCCTGGGTATTATCATATATAAGTGAATGTAATGAACACAACTGGAATTCAAACTCAGCTCTCCACTCCCTCAATCCGAGTTGAAAATCATTACTTAAAATGTTCTCTGATAAGTACACACATAATAAATTTAGAAAAAAAAAAAAGATTTAGATTCATAACTTTCCCCAAGTATTATCATAAGTGAATGTAATGAACACAACTGAATAAACCTAGTTCTCCACCCTCAATCCGAGTTGAAAATCATTACTAAAATGCCTCTTGATAAGCACACATAATAACTTAGAAAAAAAGATTTAGATTCATAACTTTCCCCTGGGTATTATCATTTACAAGTGAATGTAATGAACACAACTGGAATTCAAACTCAGCTTCCACTAATCCGAGTTGAAAATCTATTACTTAAAAAATGCTCCTTGATAAGCAATACTACACATACAACTTAGAAAAAAAAAAGATTTAGATTCCATAACTTTCCTGGCATTATCACATAAGTGAATGTAATGAAATTGACAACTGGAATTCAAACTCTTGCTCTCCAATTCCTTAACTGTGCTGAAAATCATTACTTAAAATGCCTCTTCTTGATAAGCAAGGCACATAATAACTTAGAGAAAAAAAGATTTAGATCTTACACTTCTTCCGTGGGTGTTATCATATATGAAATGTAATGAACACAACTGGAATTCAAACTCTGTGCCTCCACCTCAATCCGAGTTGAAAATCATTACTTAAAAATGCCCCTTGATAAGCACACATAATACCCTAGGAAAAAAAGATTTAGATTCATAACTTCTTCCTCTCTGTACTTACTTCATAAGTGTAGGAATGTAATGAACACAACTGGAATCTCAAACTCCCGTTCTCCAATTCCTCAATCCGAGTTGAAAATCATTACTTAAAATGTTTTTGATAACATAATAACTAGAAAAAAAAGATTTAGATTCATAACTTTCCTCCTGGGTATTATCATATAAGGAATGTAATGAACACAACTGGAATTCCCAAACTCTGCCTTCCAATTCCTCAATCCGAGTTGAAAAATCATTACTTAAAATGTCTCTTGATAAGCACACATAATAACTTAGGAAAAAAAAGATTTAGATTCATAACTTTTCCTGGGTATTATCATATATGAATGTAATGAACACAACTGGAATCCAAACTCTAGCTCTCCACCTCCTCAATCCGAGTTGAAAATCATTACTTAAAATGCCTCTCTTTGATAAAGGCACACATATAATAACTAGGAAAAAAAGATTTAGATTCATAACTTTCCTGGGTATTATCATATAAGTGAATGTACGAACACAATGGAATTCAAACTCAGCTCTCCACTCCTCAATCCGAGTTGAAAATCATTAAAAATGCCTTGATAAGTTAACACATAATAACTTAGAAAAAAAAAGATTTAGATCTACCCTTCTGGGTATTATCATAAGTGAATGTAATGAACACAACTGGAATCCAAACCTGCCTCTCCACTCAACTGGAGTTGGAAAAAAATCTCCCATTACCAAAAATGCTCCTTGATAAGCACACATAATAACTAGGAAAAAAAAGATTTAGATTCATGTATAACTTGGGTATTATCATATAAGGAATGTAATGAACACAACTGGAATTCAAACTCCCCAGCTTCCAATACTCCCTAATCCGAGTTGAAAACTCATTACTTAAAATGCCTCTGATAAGCACATGGCTAACTTAGAAAAAAAAGATTTAGATTCATAACTTTCCCCCTGGGTATTATCATATAAGTGAATAATGAATAGAACTGGAATTCAAAACTCAGCTCTAATTCCTCAATCCGAGTTGAAAATCACATTTAAAAATGCCTCTGATAAGCACATAATAACTTAGGAAAAAAAGATTTAGATTCATAACTTTCCCCTGGGTATTATCATATAAGAACAATGAACACAACTGGAATTCAAACTCAGCCTTCCAATTCCCAATCCGAGTTGAAAATCATTACTTAAAAAATTTCTGCCTTCTTGATAAGCACACATACAATAACTAGGAAAAAGATTTAGATTCATAACTTTCCCCTTGGGTATTATCACATATAGAATGTAATGAACACAACTGGAATTCAAACTCAGTCTCCTCCAATTCCTCAACTGAAGTTGAAAATCATTACTTTAAAAATGCTCTTTGATAAGCACACATAATAACTAGAAAAAAGATTTAGATTCATAACTTTCCCTCTCTTGGGTATTATCATAAGTGAATGTAATGAACATTAACTGAATTCAAACTCTAGCTTCCACTCCCTAATCCAAGCAAAATCTCACATTAAAATGCTCCTTGATAAGCACAATATTACCAATCTTAGAAAAAAAAGATTTAGATTCACATAATCTCTCTGGGTATTATCATGCAGAATGTAATGAACACAACTGAATTCAAACTTCAGCTCTCCACCTCGAATCCGAGTTGAAAATCATTACTTAAAAATGCCTCTTGATAAGCACATAATAACTTAGGAAAAAAGATTTAGATTCATAATCTCTTGGGTATTATCATAAGAATGTAATGAACACAACTGAATTCAAACTCTTGAAGCTTTTCCAATTCCTCAATCCGAGTTGAAAATCATTACTTTAAAAATGCCTCTTGATAAGCACACATAATAATCTTAGAAAAAAAGATTTAGATTCATAACTTTTCCTGGGTATACTATGTTATGGTGAATGTAATGAACATTAACTGAATTCAAACTCAGCTCTCCACCTCAATCCGAGTTGAAAATCATTACTTAAAAATGCCTCTTGATAAGCACACATAATAACTTAGAAAAAAAAAAGATTTAGATTCATAACTTTCCCCTGGGTATTATCATGCAGTATAAGTGAATGTAATGAACACAACTGGAATTGCAACCCTAGCTCCCTCTCAATTCCTCAATCCGAGTTGAAAATCATTACTTAAAATGCTCTTTGATAAGCACACAATAACTAGAAAAAAGATTTAGATTCATAACTTCTGTATTATCATATAAGTGAATGTAATGAACACAACTGGAATTCAAAACTCAGTTTCTCCACTCCTCAATCCGAGTTGAAAAATCATTACTTAAAATGCCTTCGATAAGCACATAATAACTTAGAAAAGATTTAGATTCATAATCTCTTCTTCTGGTATTATCATATAAGTGAATGTAATGAACACAACTGGAATTCAAATCCCCAGCTCTCCACCTCTGAATCCGAGTTGAAAATCATTACTTTAAAAATGCCTCTGATAAGCATAATAACTAGAAAAAAAAAGATTTAGATTCATAATCTTCCTGGGTATTACATCACAGGTATAAGTGAATGTAATGAACACAACTGGAATTCAAACTCTGAAAGAAGCTCTCCACTCCTCAATCGAGTTGAAAATCATTACTTAAAATGCTCTCTGATAAGCACACATAATAACTAGGAAAAAAAGATTTAGATTCATAACTTTCCCCTGGGTATTATCATATATGAATGTAATGAACACAACTGGAATTCAAACCTGCACAGCTCAATTCCTCAATCCGAGTTGAAAATCATTACTTAAAATGCCTCTTGATAAGCACACAGGACAACTTAGAAAAAAGATTTAGGATTCATAATTATTTCTGGGTATTATCATAAGTGAATGTAATGAACACAACTGGAATTCAAACTCAGCTCTCCAATTCCTCAATCCGAGTTGAAAATCATTACTTAAAAATGCCTCTGATAAGCACACATATAATAACTGAAAAAAAAACATTTAGATCTTACACCCTTCCCTCTGGGAAGCTATCATATAAGAATGTAATGAACACAACTGGAATTCTAAACCCAGCCTCTCCAATTCCTCAACTCTAGTTGAAAATCATTACTTAAAAAATGCCTCTTGATAAGCACACATAATAATCAGGAAAAAAAAAGATTTAGATTCATAACTTTCCCTGGGTACATCATATAAGGGAATGTAATGAACACAACTGAATTCAAACTCAGCTCTCCACCTCAATCCGAGTTGAAAATCATTACTTAAAAAATGCCTCTGATAAGCACATAATAACTAGGAAAAAAAGATTTAGATCTATAACTTTCCCCCTGGTATTATCATATAAGTGAATGTAATGAACACAAACTGGAATTCAAACTCAGCTCTCCAATTCCTCAACTGAAAATCATTACTTAAAATGCCTCTTGATAAGCACATAATAACTAGGAAAAAAAAAAGATTTAGATTCACACTTTCCCTGTATTATCATAAGTGAATGTACGAACATTAAACTGGAATTCAAACTCAGCTCTCCACCAATCCGAGTTGAAAATCATTACTTAAAAATGCCTCTGATAAGCACACATAATAACTAGGAAAAAAGATTTAGATTCATAACTTTCCCCTGGGTATTATCATATAAGTGAATGTAATGAATTGAATTCAAACTCAGCTCTCCAATTCCTTCAACTGGAGTTGAAAATCATTACTTAAAAATGCCTCTTGATACAAGCACACATACTAACTATGCTAGAAAAAAAGATTTAGATCCATAACTTTCCCCCTGGGTATTATCATATAAGTGAATGTAATGAACACAACTGAATTCAACTTCAGCTCGATGAAAATCATTACTTTAAAAATGCCTCTTGATAAGCACATTATAATAACTTAGAAAAAAAGATTTAGATTCATAACTTTCCCCCTTGGCATTATCATAAGTGAATGTAATGAACACAACTGGAATTCAAACTCAGCTCTCCACCAATCCGAGTTGAAAATCATTACTTAAAAAATGCCTCTGATAAGGCACACATAATAACTAGAAAAAAAAAAGATTTAGATTCATAACTTTCCCCTGGGTATTATCATATAAGTGAATGTAATGAACACAACTGAATTCAAACCTCAGCTCTCCACTCCCTCAATCCGAGTTGGAAATCATTACTTAAAAATGCCTCTCTGATAAGCAATACACATAATAATCTGAAAAAAAAAAGATTTAGATTCATAACTTTCCCCTCTGGCATTATCATATAAGGAATGTAATGAACACAACTGGAATTCAAACTCACAGGCTCTCCCCACTCCTCAATCCGAGTTGAAAATCATTACTTTAAAAATGCCTCTTGATAAGCACATAATAACTATGGGGAAAAAAAGCATTTAGATTCATAACTTTCCCTGGGTATTATCATATAAGTGAATGTAATGAACACAACTGGAATTCAAACTTCAGTTTCCTCTCCACTCTCAATCCGAGTTGAAAAATCATTACTTAAAATGCCTCTTGATAAGGCACACATAATAATCTGAAAAAAAAGATTTAGATTCATAACTTTCCCCTGGGTATATCATATAAGTGAATGTAATGAACATTAACTGGAATTCAAACTCAGCTCTCCACTCCTCAATCCGAGTTGAAAATCATTACTTAAAAATGCCTCTCTTTTGATAAGCAATACATAATAACTATGAAAAAAGATTTAGATTCCCATAACTTTCCCCCTTGGGTATTACTATATAAGTGAATGTAATGAACACAACTGGAATTCAAACTCAGCCTTCCACTCCTCAACTGAGTTGAAAATCTGGCTTTGAAAATGCCTCTGCTAAGTACTACAATAACTTAGGAAAAAAAAAAGATTTAGATTCATAACTTTCCCCTTGCAAAAGTCATATAAGGGAATGTAATGAACACAACTGGAATCTCTAAACTCAGCTCTACCTCAATCCGAGTGAAAATCATTATTACTTAAAATGCCTCTCTTGATAAGCACACATAATAACTTAGGAAAAAAAAAGATTTAGATTCATAACTTTCCCCTGGGTATTATCAGTATAAGTGAATGTAATGAACACAACTGGAATTCAAACCTTGCCTTCCACCCTCAATCCGAGTTGGAAAATCATTACTTAAAATGCCTCTGATAAGCACACAGCAGACAATAACTAGAAAAAAAAAAGATTTAGATTCATAACTTTCCCCTGGGTATTATCATATAAGTGGAATGTAATGAACACAACTGGAATTCAAACTCAGCTCTCCAATTCCTCACAATCCGAGCTGAAAATCATTACTTTTAAAAATGCCTCTGATAAGCACATAATAACCTAGGAAAAAAAGATTTAGATTCATAACTTTCCCTGGGTATTATCATAAGTGAATGTAATGAACACAACTGGAATTCAAACCTCTCAGTTTCACCTCAATCCGAGTTGAAAATCTATTACTTAAAATGCCCTCTGATAAGCACATAATAACTAGGAAAAAGATTTAGATTCATAACTTTCCCCCTGGGTATTATCATATAAGTGAATGTAATGAACATTAACTTGAATTCAAACTCAGCTCTCCACCCTCAATCCGAGTTGAAAAAATCATTACTTAAAAATGCCTCTTGATAAGCACATAATAACTAGGAAAGATTTAGATTCATAACTTTCCCCTGGGTATTATCATATAAGGAATGTAATGAACACAACTGAATTCAAACCTAGCTCTCCACCTCGTCAATCCGAGTTGAAAATCATTACTTAAAAATGTGCTCTGATAAGCACACATAATAACTTAGAAAAAAAAAAGATTTAGATTCATAACTTTCCTCTGGGTATTATCATATAAGTGAATGTAATGAACACAACTGAATTCAAACTCAGCTTCCAATTCCTCAATCCGAGTTGAAAATCATTACTAAAAATGCCTCTGATAAGCACATAATAACTAGGAAAAAAGATTTAGATTCATAACTTTCTCCCCCTCTGGGTATTATCATTTTGTATAAGTGAATGTAATGAACACAACTGGAATCCAACCCTCAGCTCTCCACTCCTCAATCCGAGCTGAAAATCATTACTTAAAAATGCTCTCCTTTGATAAGCACATAATAACTAGAAAAAAAGATTAGATTCATAACTTTCCCCTGGGTATATCATATAAGGAATGTAGAACACAACTGGAATTCAAAACTCAGCTCTCCACTCCTCAATCCGGAAGCTGAAAATCATTACTTAAAAATGCCTCTTGATAAGCACACATAATAACTTAGGAAAAAAAAGGATTTAGATTCATAACTTTCCCTGGGTATTATCATAAGGAATGTAATGAACACAACTGAATTCAAACTCAGCTCTCCAATTTCTCAATCCGAGTTGAAAATCATTACTTAAAATGCCTCTCTTGATAAGCACAATAATAACTAGAAAAAAAAGATTTAGATTCATAATCTTCCTGGGTATTATCATAAGTGAATGTAATGAACACAACTGGAATTCAAACTCTCGCTTCCCTCTGCCTAATTTCTAATCCGAGTTGAAAATCATTACTTAAAAATGCCTCTTGATAAGCACACATAATAACTAGAAAAAAAGATTTAGATTCATAACTTTCCTCATAGGTATAAGTGAATGTACGGAATACCACAACTGGAATTCAAACTCAGCTCTCCATCAATTCCTCAATCCGAGTTGAAAATCATTGTTTCTAAAAATGCCTCTTGATAAGCACACAATCTAGGAAAAAAAAAGATTTAGATTCATAACTTTCCCCTTGGGTATTATCATATAAGTGAATGTAATGAACACAACTGAATTCAAACTCAGCTCTCCACTCCTCAATCCGAGTTGAAAAATCATTACTTAAAATGCCTCTTCTTTGATACATAATAACTTAAAAAAAAGATTTAGATTCATAACTTTCCCCCGTGGGTATTATCATATATATGGAATGTAATGAACACAACTGGAATTCAAACTCTATATACAGCTCTCCAATTCCTCAATCCGGCTGAAAATCATTACTTAAAATGCCTCTTGATAAGCACATAATAACTAGGAAAAAAAAAGATTTAGATTCATAATCTCTCTGGTATTTCTCATATGAATGTAGAACACACTGGAATTCAAACTCGCTCTCCACTCCTCAATCCGAGTTGAAAATCATTACTTAAAAAAAATGCCTCTTGATAAGCAATATAATAACCTAGAAAAAAAAAGATTTAGATTCATAACTTTCCCCTGGGTATTATCATATAAGTGAATGTAATGAACACAACTGAATTCAAACCTTTAGCTCTCTCCACCAATCCGAGTTGAAAATCATTACTTAAAAATTTCTTGATAAGCACACATAATAACTAGGAAAAAAAAGATTTAGATTCATAACTTTCCCCTGGGTATTATCATATAAGTGAATGTAATGAACACAACTGGAATTCAAACTCAGTTTCCTTCAATTCCTCAATCCGAAGTGAAATCATTAAAAATGCCTCTTGATAGCACACACAATCTTAGAAAAAAAAAAAGATTTAGATCTTATATAACTTTCCCAATATTATCATTTACATATAAGGAATGTAATGAACAGACAACTGAATCTAAACCCTAGCTCAATTCCTCAATCCGAGTTGAAAATCATTACTTAAAAATGCCTCTCTTTGATAAGCACATAATAACTAGGAAAAAAAGATTTAGATTCATAACTTTCCCTGGCATATCATATAAGTGAATGTAATGAACACAACTGGAATTCCAAACTCAGCTCTCCAATTCCTCAATCCGAGTTGAAAATCATTACTTTAAAAATGCCTCTTGATAAGCACACATAATAACTAGGAAAAAAAAAGATTAGGATTCATAATCTTTCCGGGCATATCATTTATAAGTGAATGTAATGAACACAACTGGAATTCAAACTCTCAGCTCTCCACCCTCAATCCGAGTTACTTAAAAATGTCTTCTGATAAGCACATAATAACTAGGAAAAAAAAAGATTTAGATTCATAATTAACCTCTGGGTATTATCATAAGTGAATGTAATGAACACAACTGTATTAAACTCAGCTCTCCACTCCTCAACGGGGAAGCGTGGAAAATCATTACTTAAAATGCCTTTGATAAGCACACATAATAACTACAGAAAAAAAAGATTTAGATTCATAACTTTCCTTGGGTATTGTCATATAAGTGAATGTAATGAACACAACTGGAATTCAAATCCCCAGCTCTCCAATTCTCAACCAGCGGAAATCATTACTTAAAAATGCCTCTGATAAGCAATACATAATAACTTAGGAAAAAGATCTGTTATAACTTCTCCTGGGTATTATCATATAAGTGAATGTAATGAACACACCAATCCTGCTAAACCAGCTCTCCTAATTCTCAATCCGGAGTTGGAAACTCATTACTTAAAATGCCTCTGATAATGCTAACACATAATAACTAGGAAAAAAAAAAGATTTAGATTCATAATCCTTCTGGGTATTATCATGGTATAAGTGAATGTAATGAACACAACTGAATTCAAACTTCCCTAGCTCTCCACCAAATCCGAGTTGAAAATCTATTACTTAAAATGCCTCTTGATAAGCACACATAATAACTGTAAAATAGGAAAAAAAGATTGCTTGATTCATAACTTTCCCCTGGGTATTATCATATAAGGAATGTAATGAACACAACTGGAATTCAAACTTCAGCTCTCCAATTCCTCAATCCGAGTTGAAAATCATTACTAAAATGCCTCTTGATAAGCACAATACATAATAACTAGAAAAAAAGATTTAGATTCATAACTTTCCCTGGGTATTTACATTTCATATAAGGAATGTAATGAACACAACTGGAATCTCAAACTCTACATAGCTCTCCACCTCAATCCGGAAGGAAAATCATTACTTAAAAAAATGCCTTTGATAAGCACATAATAACTTAGAAAAAAAAAGATTTATTCATAACTTTCCCCTTGGTATTACATTTACAGGAATGTAAATGAACACAACTGAATTCAAACTTCAGTTTCTCCAATTCCTCAATCCGAGTTGAAAATCATTACTAAAAATGCCTTCCTTGATGGGCACATAATAACTAGGAAAAAAAAGATTTAGATTCATAACTTTCCCCTGGGTATTATCATATAAGTGGAATGTAATGAACACAACTGGAATTCAAACTCCTAGCTCTCCAATTCCTCAATCCGAGTTGAAAAATCATTACTTAAAAAATGCCTCTTGATAAGCACACATAATAACTTAGAAAAAAAGATTTAGATTCATAACTTTCCCCCTTGCACACACATAAGTGAATGTAATGAACACAACTGGAATTCAAACTTCAGCTCTCCACCTCTCAATCCGAGTTGAAAATCATTACTTAAAAATGTCTCTTGATAAGCACATAATAACTAGAAAAAAAAGATTTAGATTCCCATAACTTTCCCCTGGGTATTACTCGTGTATAAGTGAATGAACATGTTGGTATCAAACTCAGCTCTCTCCAATTCTCAACTGGAAGTTGAAAATTCTATTACGTTTAAAAATGTTTCCTTTGATAAGCACATAATAACTAGGAAAGATTTAGATTCATAATCTCTTCTCTGGGTATTATCATATATATATGAATGTAATGAACACAATTGAATTCAAACTCTGCATAGCTCAATTAAATCCGAGTTGAAATCATTACTTAAAATGCCCCTTTCTGCACACATAATAACTTAGGAAAAAAAAAGATTTAGATTCATATACCCTTCTGGTATATCATATAAGTGAAATGTAATGAATTACTAACCAACTAAACTCAGTCTTCTCCGACCTCAATCCGAACTTAAGAAAATCATTTAAAAATGCCTCTGATAAGCACACATATGAATGAAAAAAAGATTGATTCATAACTTTCCTCTGGGTATTAATGTATATAAGAATGTAATGAACACACTGAATCTACAAACTTCAGCTCTCACCCTCAATCCGAGTTGAAAAAAATCACACATTTAAAATGCTCTCTGATAAGCACACATAATAACTTAGAAAAAAGATTTAGACCATAACTTCTCCTGGGTATTATCACATAAGGAATGTAAAGGAACACAACTGAATTCAAACTCAGTTTCCCACCAACCGAGCTTGAAAATCCTCATAGGTTACTTAAAAAATGCCTCTTGATAAGCACACATACGCACCAGGAAAAAAGATTTAGATTCCATAACTTTCCCCCTGGGTATTATCAGCAGTAAGGAATGTAATAAACACAACTGAATTCAAACTCTAGCTCTCCAATTCCTCAATCCAGCTGAAAAATCATTACTTAAAAATAATATACACCAGGGAAAAAAAGATTTAGATTCATAACTTTCTCTCTGGGTATTATCATATAAGTGAATGTAATGAACACAACTGGAATTCAAACTCAGCTTCCACCTCCTCAATCCGAGTTGAAAATCACATTAAAAATGCCTTTTTGATAACAATGCCTTACAATAACTTAGGAAAAAAAGATTTAGATTCATAACTTTCCCCTGGGTATTATCATATAAGGAATGTAATGAACACAACTGGAATTCAAACTCAGCTCTCCACCTCAATCCGAGTTGAAAATCACATTAAAAATGCCTGATAAGCACACATAACTAGAAAAAAGATTTAGATTCATATAACTTTCCTGGTATTAATCATAAGTAGGGGAATGTAATGAACACAACTGGAATTCAAACTCAGCTCTCCACCTCAATCCGGAAGCTGGAAAACCGTTACTTAAAAATGCCTCGATAAGCAATACATAATAACTAGAAAAAAAAAAGATTTAGATTCAACTTTCCCTGGGTATTATCAGTAAGTAAGGAATGTAATGAACACAACTGGAATTCAAACTCAGCCTCCACCTCAATCCGAGTTGGAAAATCATTACTTAAAAATGCCTCTTGATAAGCACACATAATAACTTAGGAAAAAAAAAGATTTAGATTCATAACTTTCCCCTGGGTATTACTCACACATATAAGTGAATGTAATGAACATTAAATCTGACCTAAAACTTCAGCTCTCCTCTCCAATTCTCAATCCGAGTTGGAAATCATTACTTAAAATGCTCTCTGATAAGCACAATACACAATCTTAGGAAAAAAAGATTTAGATTAAATATTTCCGTATTTTTCCATATGGAATTTTAATGAACACAACTGGAATTCAAACTCAGCTCTCCAATTCCTCAATCCGAGTTGAAACACATTAAAATGCTTCTGATAAGCAATACTACAATAACTGAAAAAAAAAGATTTAGATTCATAATCTCTTCTGGTAATATCATATATGTGAATGTAATGAACACAACTGGAATTCAAAACTAGCTCTCCCCACCTCAATCCCAGTTGAAAAATCATTACTTAAAAATGCCTCTGATAAAGCACACATAATAACTGCAGGAAAAAAAGATTTAGATTCATAACTCTCTTCTCTGGGTATTGCCTATAAGTGAATGTAATGAACACAACTGGAATTCAAACTCAGCTCTCCAATTCCTCAATCCGAGTTGAAAAATCATTACTTAAAAATGCCTTTGGATAAGCACACATAATAACTAGGAAAAAAAAAAGATTTAGATTCATAACTTTCCCCTGGGTATTATCATATATGTGAATGAATGAACACAACTGGAATTCAGCTCTCCCCAATTCTCAATCCTAATGGAATCAATATTTAAAATGCCTGATAAGCACACATAATAACTAGAAAAAAAGATTTAGATTCATAACTTTCCCCTGGGCATTATCATATGTGAATGTAATGAACACAACTGGAATCCAAACTCATAGCTCTCCACCTCAATCCGAGTTGAAAATCATTACTTAAAAATGCCTCTGATAAGCACATAATAACTAGGGAAAAAAAGATTTAGATTCATGTCTTCCTGGGTATTATCATATATGTGAATGTAATGAACACAACTGGAACTCAAACTCAGCTCTCCCTCTCCACTCTCAATCCGAGTTGAAAATCATTACTTAAAATGCCTCTTGATAAGCACACATAATAACTAGAAAAAAAAAGATTTAGATTCATAACTTTCCCTGGGTATTATCATATATGTGAATGTGAACACAACTGGAATTCAAACTCTGCTCTCCAATTCCTCAATCCGAGCTTGAAATCATTACTTAAAATGCCCTTCTGATGGGCACACATAATAACTAGAAAAAGATAGACTATAACTTTCCTGGTATTATCATATAAGTGAACAAAGGAATAATAACTGGAATTCAAACTCACAGTTTCTCCACCTCGAACTGAAGTTGAAAATCACTAATAGCTAAAATGCCTCTTGATAAGCACACATAATAACTAGGAAAAAAAAAGATTTAGATCTATAAACTTTCCCCTGGGTATTAATTTACACAATACATGTGAAATGTATGGAATCTCAAACTCAGCTCTCTCCACCTCAATCCGAGTTGAAAAAATCACATTTAAAATGCCTCTTGATAAGCACATAATAACGGAAAAAAAAAAGATTTAGATAAGCAACTTTCCTGGCATATCAGTGGTATATATATGTGAATGTAATGAACACAACTGGAATTCAAAATCAGCTCTCCACTTCTCAATCCGAGTTGAAAATCATTACTAAAATGCCTCTGATAAGCAATACATAATAACTTAGAAAAAAAAGATGATTCATAACTTGCATATCATATAAGTGAATGTAATGAACATACAACTGGAATTCAAACTCAGCTCTCCACCTCAATCCGAGTTGAAAATCACATTTAAAATGCCTCTTGATAAGCACACATAATAACTAGGAAAAAAAAGATTTAGATTCATAACTTTCCCTGGGTATTACATTACATATGTGAATGTAATGAACACAACTGAATTCAAACGTTCTCCTCTCCAATTCCTCAATCCGAGTTGAAAATCATTACTAAAAATTATTAACTAATTTAGGAAAGATTTAGATTCATAACTTTCCCCCTGGGTATTATCATATAAGAATGTGAATGAACATAACTGGAATTCAAACTCTCAGCGTTCTCCACCCTCAATCCGAGTTGAAAATCATTACTTAAAAAAATGCCTTTGATAAGCAAGCACACATAATAACTTGAAAATAGGAAAAAGATTTAGATTCATAACTTTCCCTGGGTATTATCATATGTGAATGTAATGAACACAACTGGAATTCAAAATCAGCTCTCCACCTCAATCCGAGTTGAAAAATCATTACTTAAAAATGCCTCTTTGATACAATAACTAGAAAAAAAAAGATTTAGATTCCCATAACTTTCCCTGGGTATCATATATGTGAATGTAATGAACACAACTGGAACTCAAACTCAGTTCTCCACCCCTAATCCGAGTTGAAAATCATTACTTAAAAATGCCTCTTGATAAGCACACATAATAACTTTAGAAAAAAAAGATTTAGACTTACAATTCTCTCTGGTATTATCATATAAGTGAATGTAATGAAACACAACTGGAATTCAAACTCAGCTCTCCACTCCTCAATCCGGGGAAGCTGTTGAAAATCATTACTAAAATGCCTCTTGATAAGCACACATATAATAACTTAGAAAAAAAAAGATTTAGATTCATAACTTCCTCTGGTATTATCATATATATGAATGTAATGAACACAACTGGAATTCAAACTTCATTTCCAATTCCTCAATCCGAGCTTGAAAATCATTACTAAAATGCTCTTGATAAGCACATAATAACTAGAAAAAAAAAAAGATTTAGATTCATAACTTTTCCCTGGGTATTATCATATATGTGAATGTAATGAACACAACTGAATTCAAACCCTGTTTCCACCTCAACTGGGAAGCTGAAAATCATTACTTAAAAATGCTCTCTTGATAAGCACACATAATAACTAGGAAAAAAAAGATTTAGATTCAGCACCCCTTTCCCCCTGCAATATTATCATATAAGTGAAATGTAATGAACACAACTGAATTCAAACTCAGCTCTCCACCCTCAATCCGAGTTGAAAATCATTACTAAAATGCCTCTGATAAGCAATACATATCAACTAGGAAAAAAAGGATTTAGGATTCATAACTTTCCCTAAGTAATATCATATAAGTGAATGTAATGAACACAACTGAATTCAAATTCCTCAGCTCTCCAATTCCTCAATCCGAGTTGAAAATCATTACTAAAAAAATGCCCTTGATAAGCACATAATAACTTAGGAAAAAAAAAAGATTTAGATTCATAACTTTCCTTGGGTATTATCATATAAGTGAATGCAATGAACACAACTGGACCAAACTCAGCTCTCCACCTCAATCCGAGTTGGAAAAAATCATTACTTAAAAATGCCTCTTGATAAGCACATAATAACTTAGAAAAAAAAAGATTTAGATTCATAATCTCTGGGTATTATCATAAGAAATGCAATGAACACAACTTGAATTCAAACTCAGTTTCAATTCCTCAATCCGAGTTGAAAATCATTACTTAAAAATGCCTCTGATAAGCACACATAATAACTAGGAAAAAGATTTAGATTCATAACTTTCCCCTGGGTTATCATATAAGTGAATGTAATGAACACAACTGAATTCAAACTCAGCTCTCCAATTCCTCAATCCGAGTTGAAAATCATTACTAAAATGCCTTCTGATAAGCACACATAATAACTAGAAAAAAAAGATTTAGACTTATACACTTTCCCCAGAAGCCATTTCATATAAGTGAATGTAATGAACACAACTGGAATTCAAAACTCAGCTCTCCAATTCTCAACTGGAAGTTGAAAGTCATTACTAAAAATGCCTCTGATAAGCAATACATAATAACTAGAAAAAAAAAAGTTTCTTAGATTCATAACTTTCCCTGGGCATTATCATATATGAACAATGAACACAACTGAATCCAAACCTTGCCTAATTCCTCAATCCGAGTTGAAAATCATTACTTAAAAATGCCTCTGATAAGCAAGCACATAATAACTTAGAAAAATTTAGATTCATAACTTCCCTGGGTATTATCATATAAGTAAATGTAATGAACACACTGAATTCAAAACTCAGCTCTCCACCCTCAATCCGAGTTGAAAATCATTACTTAAAATGGCTCCTTGATAAGCACACATAATAACTAGAAAAAAAGATTTAGATTCATAACTTTCCTGGGTATTATCATAAGTGAATGTAATTTTAAACACACTGAATTCAAACAGTTCTCCAGCCTCAATCCGAAGTTGAAAACTCCACATTTAAAAATGCCCTTTAAGCACAACAATAACAACTAGGAAAAAAGATTTAGATTCATAACTTTCTCTCTGTATATCATGTGATAAGGAATGTAATGAACACAACTGGAATTCAAACCCTAGCTCTCTCCCCACCCTCAATCCGAGTTGAAAATCATTACTATAAAATGGCTCTTTGATAAGCAGTACATAATAACTTAGAAAAAAAAAAGATTTAGATTCATAATCTCTCTTCTCTGGGTATTATCGCAGTGTGAATGTAATGAACAATGAATTCAAACTCATAGCTCTCCACCTCAATCCGAGCTGAAAATCATTACTTAAAATGCCTCTTGATAAGCATATACATTACAATAACTGAAAAAAAAAGATTTAGATTCATAACTTTCCTTGGGGGCATTATCATATAAGTGGAATGTAATGAAATTCAACTGAATTCAAACTCAGCTCTTAATTCCTGAAGTTGAAATCATTACTTAAAAATGTGCGTTCTTGATAAGCACACATAATAACTTAGGAAAAAAAAAAGATTTAGATTCATAACTTTCCCCTGGGTATTATCATATATGGAATAATGAACACAACTGAATTCAAACTCTAGCTCTCCAATTCCTCAATCCGAGCTTTTGAAAACTCATTACTTTAAAAATGCCTCATAATACATATAATAACTTAGAAAAAAAAAGGATTTAGATTCATAATCTCTTCTGGCATTATCATGTAAGGAATAACAACACAACTGGAATTAAACTCACAGCCTAATTCTACAATCCGGTTGAAATTACTTAAAAAATGCTCCTTTGATAAGGACACATAATACAATCCAGAAAAAAAAGATTTTAGATTCATAACTTCTGCATATCATATAAGGAATGTAATGAACACAACTGGAATTCAAACTCAGCTCTCCAATTCCTCAATCCGAGTTGAAAATCATTACTTAAAAATGCCTTTGATAACACATAATAACCTAGGAAAAAAAGATTTAGATTCATGTCTTCCCCTTGGCATTATCATAAGTGAATGTAATGAACACAACTGGAATTCAAACTCAGCTCTCCAATTCCTCAATCCGAGTTGAAAATCATACTACTACAATAACTAGAAAAAAAGATTTAGATCTACAATCTCCTGGGTATTATCATATAAGGAATGTAAATTAATAACTGGAATTAAACTCTCAGCTCTCCACTCTCAATCCGAGTTGAAAATCATTTTCAAAAATGCCTCTTGATAAGCACACATAATAATCTTAGGAAAAAAAAGATTTAGATTCATGGAATTTCTTCTGGGTATTATCATATGAATGTAATGAACACAACTGGAATTCAAACTCTTCAGCTCTCCACCTCAATCCAGTTGAAAAATCATTACTAAAAATGCTCTCTTGATAAGCACATAATAACTTAGAAAAAAAGATTTAGATTCATAACTTTCCCCCTGCATACTATACAAGGGAATGTAATGAACACATACAACTGGGAATTCAAATTTCAGCTTCCAATTCTCAATCCGAGTTGAAAATCATTACTTAAAATGCCTCTTGATAAGCAATACATAATAACTTAGAAAAAAAGATTTAGATTCATACACTTCTCTCTGGGTATTATCATATAAGTGAATGTAATGAACACAACTGAATTCAAACTCAGCTCTCCAATTCCTCAATCCGAGTTGGAAAATCATTAAAAAAATGCTCTGATAAGCACACACATATTGCCAATCTTAGAAAAAAAAAGATTTAGATTCATAACTTTCCTGGGTATTATCATATAAGTGAATGTAATGAACACAACTGAATTGGAATCCCCCAGCTCTCCACTCCTCAATCCGAGTTGAAAAAAATCATTACTTAAAATAAATTTTGATAAGCACACATAGCTAACTAGGAAAAAAAGATTTAGATTCATAACTTTCCTCTGGGTATTACTCATATAGTGAATGTAATGAACACAACTGAATTCAAACTCTAGCTCTCCACTCTCAACTGGAAGGTTGAAAATCATTACTTAAAATATGCCTCTTCTTTGATAAGCACACATAATAACTAGAAAAAAAAGATTTAGATTCATAATCTCCTTTCCCCTGGGTATTATCATAAGTGAATGTAATGAACACAACTGGAATTCAAACTCAGCTCTCCAATTCCTCAATCCGAAAATCATTACTTAAAAATGCCTCTTGATAAGCACACATAATAACTTAGGAAAAAAAAAAGATTTAGATTCATAACTTTCCCTGGGTATTATCATATAAGTGAATGAACACAACTGGAATCTAAAACTCAGCTCTCCAATTTCCTCAATCCGAGTTGAAAAATCATTACTTAAAAATGCCTCTTGATGGGCACATAATAACTAGGAAAAAAGATTTAGATTCATAACTTTCCCGGGGTATTATCATATAAGTGAATGTAATGAACACAACTGAATTCAAACTCAGCTCTCCACCCTCAATCCGAGTTGAAAATCATTACTTAAAAAATGCCTCTGATAAGCAATACAATAACTTAGAAAAAAAGACTTAGATTCATACCCTCTTGGGTATTATCATATAAGTGAATGTAATGAACACAACTGGAATTCAAACTCCTAAGCCCACCCTCAATCCGAGTTGAAAAATCATTACTTAAAATGCCTCTTGATAAGCACACATAATAATCTTAGGAAAAAAAAAAGATTTAGATTCATAACTTTCCCCTGGGTATTATCATATAAGAATGTAATGAACACAACTTGAATTCAAACTCCCTAGCTCTCTCCACCCTCAATCCGAGTTGAAAATCATTGTTTAAAAATGCCTCTTGATAAGCCAACTATACACTCATTACTAAAATGCCTCTGATAAGCAAGTACTACATAATAACGGCATAGAAAAAAAAAGATTTAGATTCATAACTTTCCCCTGGGTATTATCATAAGTGAATGTAATGAACACAACTGGAATTCAAACTCAGCTCTCCACCTCTCAATCCGAGTTGAAAATCATTACTTAAAAATGCCTCTGATAAGCACATAATAACTTAGAAAAAAAAGACTTAGATTCATAACTTTTCTGGGCATTATCATATAAGGAATGGAACACAATCTGGAATTCAAACTCAGCTCTCCACTCCTCAATCCGAGTTGAAAATCTCATTACTAAAATGCCTCTGATAAGCACACATAATAACTAGAAAAAAAGATTTAGATTCATAATCCTCTCTGGCATATCATATATAATGCAATGAACACAACTGGAATTCAAACTCAGCTCTCCACTCCTCAATCCGGAAGCTGAAAATCATTACTAAAAATGCCTCTGGATAAGCACACATAATAATCATATGGAAAAAAAAAGATTTAGATTCATAATTCCTTCTGGGTATTATCATATAAGTGAATGTAATGAACACAACTGGAATTCAAACTCAGCTTCCACTCCCTAACTGGAGTTGAAAATCATTTAAAAATGCCTCTGATAAGCACACATAATAACGTTAGAAAAAAAAAAGATTTAGATTCATAACTTTCCTGGGTATTATCATATGAATGTAATGAACACAACTGGAATTCAAACTCAGCTTCCAATTCCTCAATCCGAGTTGAAAATCATTACTTAAAAATGCCTCTTGATAAGCACACATAATAACTAGAAAAAAAAAAGATTTAGATTCCATAACTTTCCCTGGGTATTGACACACACAGTAAGTGAATGTAATGAACACAACTGGAATTCAAACTTTCAGTTCTCCAATTCCTAATCCGTAGTTGAAAATCATTGTTTAAAAATGCCTCTTGATAAGCACATAATAACTAGGAAAAAAAAGATTTAGGATTCATAACTTTCCTGGGTATTATCATATAAGTGAATGTAATGAACATTAACTGGAATTCAAACTCAGCTCTCCCCACCCTCAATCCGAGTTGAAAATCATTACTTAAAAATGCCTCTTGATAAGCACACATAATAACTTAGAAAAAAGATTAGATCTATATAACTTTCCCTGGGTATTATCATATAAGTGAATGTAATGAACACAACTGGAATTCAAACTGCCTCCAATTCCTCAATCCGGAGTTGAAAATCATTTAAAAATGCCTCTTGATAAGCACACATAATAACTTAGGAAAAAAAGACTTAGATTCATAACTTTCCCCTGTATTATCATATAAGTGAATGTAATGAACACAACTGGAATTCAAACTCAGCTCTCCAATTCCTCAATCCGAGTTGAAAATCATTAATATAAAATGCCTCTTGATAAACATAATAACTAGAAAAAAAAAGATTTAGATTCATAACTTTCCTGTATTATCATAAGTGAATGTAATGAACACAACTGGAATTCAAACTCAGCTCTCCACCTCAATCCGAGTTTCTGAAAATCATTACTTTAAAAATGCCTCTTGGATAAGCACATACATAATAACTAGGAAAAAAAAAGATTTAGATTCATAACTTTCCCTGGGTATTATCATATAAGTGAATGTAATGAACACAACTGGAATTCAAACTCAGCTCTCCCAATTCCTCAATCCGGCTGGAAAACTGTCATTTAAAATGCCTCTTTTGATAAGCAGTCATTATAATAATCTTAGAAAAAAAAAGATTTAGATTCATAACTTTCGGTATTATCATAAGTAAGAATGTAATGAACACAACTGGAATTCAAAACTCAGCTCTCCACCTTCAATCCGGAAGCGTTGAAAATCATTACTAAAATGCCTTCCTTGATAAA
>JBBBDQ010016641.1:0-42446 GCA_037127315.1 Ascarosepion bandense | reverse complement strand
CGACCTATACATGCGTTACAATGGTTCTCATTCACCATAAGAATTTGTCCATCACCACTCTTACTTATCATGCACCAAAAATGTCGCAAAAATAACATACCGAGGACCTACAAAACGCCCCAAATGTGTATATAAAAATTGTGAATATTTACAATAGTTTGCAAAAATAACTTTAAAATTTTACATGAAATGGAATGTCATGATGGGCAGGGGTATGAAGAAAACAAAAAGTTCCCAAACAGTAAAACAATTCAAATAAATGCATATACATCATGTTAATAAGACCCAAACACACCCTCGTAATTAAAGAGGCCACTGTATTCTGCCTGTAGAGACAAAATCAAGCCGCTCTCTTCTAAGGAATGGAGAAGCTGGGTACAAAATAAATTGGACTGGAGAATATATAAGGCTGACCCAGCCGAGAATAAAACGGGACAAAATAACAATGGTCAGTGGGAATCTCGAACTGGATCATAACAAAAGCAATGGAGCCGGGAACAGGCTAGGACAAATACATTCACTCACATTAACTAGGTACACAAAAGAACATCTTACCTAAACCACGGGAGGGGTTCCAACGGACCCATCCCGATGCGCCTAGCAGATCTAGAAGAGAAAATCAAGGCTAGCCCTTAGTCACGCGAACCAGGCTCGCTGCATTTATCCACCTTTCACCGAAGACCGTCGGGTGCAGTCGTTTCCGTTCAGTTCTAATCTTCATTTGGAGCTGGTACAAATATCGGATTAGATCCTGATCCGAAAGATGGCCTCCCCGCAAGACTTCCTCCAGACGCGTCATCCAAATCACCATTCTAGCCGTGGCCAGTAGCGACAGAAACACCATCCGTTTCACTCCAGAGTACGGGGGCGACACATTGTCCACAGCGTATGCGCGATCAATGAGCACGAGCCCTCGCGGCGCGATACGAGCAGTCAACTCGCCGACATGCTCCCACAACGGGCGAACGCGCGAACAATGGAAGAAGGCGTGCGCAGACGTCTCCTTGATTCCAAGCTAAACGTCTACAATCTGGCAAATCCGCCAGGCCCATTGCGAAACGCCTGTCATTGAGCGACAAGCCATTCCGAGCCAATCGCCAGGTGAGAGAGAACTCAGAGTTGCTGAGCCAATCCGCACCCGGCGCCCAAGACCAATGAGAGCGGTACTCCACTCTCGACATGCCGAGCTTACTGCACAGCTTATCCTTCACGGCACCCTCCACTAATCCCCGATAGAAGATTTTCCAGCTGTGAAAGGTCACTGGACCGTGGAATGGCCTGTAAGGCCGCCAGACATTCGAGCAGGAATTTCGTCGCACCCAAGGCCTCGACGGTCAGCCAAAGGGTCGGGGGGGGTGATGGTAAGGCAAGGGAACATGTCCCTCACTACCCCCGCAAGCAACTGATCTTCCTCCAACGCGCGCCTGAGAAATGCCAACCTCGAAGCGAGCACGTGGCTCCTCAAGTGTGGTATTCCCAGACCCCCTTGACACGGACGGAGGTAGCAGGCCTTTGCTGACCATGTGTTTGCGTCCCCCCCACAGGCAGGAGAATAGCAAAACGCTCGAGCGCCTTCTCTCATGATCATCGCAAAGGTAGCATTTATAGTCGGTAAAGGATCATGGGAAAGAGGTATGTGTTACACACCTCCGCCAAGCCCTTCACGGAGAGACCTCGTCGACGCCAAATCTTGACCGACGCGCCGACCTTTGCCAGTACTTCTGACCAGTTTTTCTCCAGCCGTAAGTCCGGACCGAACCAAACTCCGGAGGAGCTTGACCGGCCCGTCCGTCCAGCCGAAGGCCCCGGGAGGGAAACACCCTTCCAGGCACCTAACCGCAAGCCGGATGACTTGTCGCAGTTAATTCTGGCCCCTGTCACCTTCTCGTACCGTACAAGCGCCTGTTGTACCGCCTCTGTTGTCCCCGCGGGAGGACACAAAGGTCGTTACGTCATCGGCGTACGCGGAAACCCTGGCTCGAGCTCCACCAGGGACGGCGATTCCACGTAGGACCGGATTGTGCGTCTCGTCCCTTAGCCGGCGAAGTAGCGGCTCCAACGCCAGGACGTAAAGGAGAGACGACAGTGTGGAACCCTGTCGGACCGACCTAGACAGCGCGAAAGCGCCCGACAGCTTTCCGTTCACCTGCACCACAGCCTGGGGGGAGCGACAAGCAGGAGGCTAATCCAGCGGCTGAAGTCGGGTTTGAATCCGGCGGCCTGCAGGACAGCAGCCAGGTAGCCATGGTCAATCCTATCAAATGCCTTGGACTGATCCAAATTGATCAGCGCGGCCTCATCGTCGTCTTCTACACCTCTACGATCGTGCGAATCAAGTGCAGGTTGCTCTGAATTGTTCTCCCCTTCACAGAACAAGTCTGATCCGGTTCCAACAGAGACTCGGCAACTAGCTGCAAGCGATTCGTCAGGATCTTGGCCAGAATCTTTAACTCTGTGCTTTACAGAGTTATGGGCCTGTAATCGTCTACACTTTTCTCCCAACCTCTTGCCCTTCTTCAACAGCGTGATCACGCCCCTGGTGATCCGACCGGGGATGGACCCCTGCCGAAACCAGTGCGGTTGAACACGACAGCCAAGATCGGGACAAAAAGGTGCGACATCCTCAAGTGGCTGTCTATAGGGCAAACCATCCAAACCTGGCGACTTGCCTCTGCCGACCTTCTTCAAGGCCACGTAGATTTCGTCCTCCGTAATCTCCCTTCAGTTGCCTAGCTGCAAAAGCCGGGGAAAGCCGCCAAATAGTCGCGAAACTCCTCGTCGCGGAGACCAGGTTCCTTGGTAAAGCGGTGTTCGAAATGTTGCCGGAAAGCCTCGCACATGTCGTCAGTGGACCTTAGGAGATGTCCCTCCGGGTCGCGCACCTCTCGAATGTACCGGTCGCCGGCACGGCGAATTTCTTTCCCTTGCGCAGTTCCGCGCCCATGTTCACAGCTTCGGAAGACATCTTGCTTAACTTAGCCCTAATTACCCGATCCATGTAGCGCTCGTTAGTCGGGGCGTTGCAGGGCCTCCCTGGCCAAGGCTATCTCTAGGGGATCCCCACCAGCCCCCCGCCCGGGCGAAATTAGCTTCAAGTGTCTTCTTTGCCTTCGCAGCCTTATCTAGGTTGAGCCGTTGGCTGTATTGGGTGGCGAGTATTCCACTGCTATCCTTAAGGCTAGCCCACCACTTACTCCCAATGACTCGCCCAATTAACGCCCGCTGAACTACTCTAGTCAGCTGGTCACGAAAGTCCCGCTCGTCCAGTAAGGACTGATTGAACTTCCAGTAACCAGCCATTCTAGGCCTAAATTCTAACGCTACCCGGCACAAACGAGTTTGTAGTCCGAGTAGCCTAGCCAGTGGAACGTTGGACATTCTAAGAAGTCTATGTCGGCTTCTCTCACTAACATCCTATCCAGGTACGCTGATACCCGGGTAGAAGGCCAACTATGCGTCCACGTCCACATGCTCCCATCCGGATGATCGACCCGGCATCTATCGACGAGACCAAATTCGCCGATCAGATCGACCAGGCTGCGATCACCACTCCACCCGCTAGCGCCCCTCCCTCTATCCCATTTGGGGGTTAGGATGGCATTCCAGTCCCCAACTAAGATTAGCCGTGTTGGATTCACCATGAAGGGCTCCAACAGCCGAAAGAAAGAGACTCGCTCACCTTGAACGTTGGGCGCGTAAACCGCAATCAGCCGGAACGTCTTGCTTTTCACTGCAATATCGGCCACGATGAGCCGGCCCTCGGCACCGACATGGACAAGGTCGATCCTCGCGTCCAGGGTACGCTTGACCAGCAAAGAAACTCCTCTGGCATGCCGGCTCCCGTATGCTGAATAGACGACAAAGTCGTTGGACAGCACACACGAGTCGACTTCGCAAACAAAGTGGGTCTCTTGGATCGCGGCGACATCCACGCCGAAGGACAGGAGGTCACGAAGCAGGCGAGCCGCCTTACCCCGATCCCTCAAGCCCTCGCATTCAAGCTGGCTATCTTGATAGACATCTAGTAGATCTGAAAAGAGAAAACACTTAAACACGAGCGCATACCGGGTAAAAATCATTGGGGGAAAGGACCCCGACGGACTGTCCAAGGAAACCAGTTCCTACATCGGACGTAACCCGTCCGTCATGGACAATGCCGCCAACGTCCGTTGCGTATGTTAGTTTTACTACCCTATATAACGAGGGGTGGAGTAAAACTGGGAGTCGGCCTGCACAATTTTTCGCCATTTTGCGTAGTTCAGAGGCACTACCTCATCATGACGATGTTGGGATATAGTTTTTCGGCAGCCTCCACGTGATCCCACACTTTTAGATTGCCCTCTGTAGTCCTGATGAGGGTAATTACCCCCGGGGCGTCGGGGAAGTTGAACGGGTCTTCGGACGACTTGCCGTTGACCTCTTTGAGCTTGAGGAGTGGCTTCAAAGTGCACGCCTTTGTGCACTCCACTCCCTAGCAACGTCCTTTGAGTCTATTTTCATTAGGGGCTTCGCCCCTCGGGAGAGTCTTTTTCTTTCTGGGATGGGACGTTGTAGGAGAAGGGGTGGGAGTGGGGGAGAGAGTTTTCCTGGTGTAAGTGGGGTCAGCTTGAAGACCGGGGACTGGGAAAAGGAGAGATGTTTGCTGATTTTTTTGAGGGGGAAGATGGGGAGGCTGCTTGCCTTTTTGGCATAAGTGTCTTTTGGCCTCTCCGGAGACCCGGGTAGCGAGACGGCTGCATGCGTCTTCCCTGTCGCTGCTTCTGCTCCTCCGCTGCATCTTGATGCTGTGTTGCTGCTGCTGTTCTTCCTCCTCTCTGTTTCTTTTTAGGGAAGAGGCTCTGGTTGTGCCGCTGAGCCGACCCTCCATCCGCTCCTCCGTCGGGGGTTTTTTGGTTTCGCCTGCAGGGCGTCCTGTTTGGTTAGCGAGGGTGTCGTCGCCTTCTTCCTGGGAGGAGTTGCCGACTCCTTTGGCTTGGGAGAGGGCGCAGGAGGGGACGCTGGCACTGCTGCTGCTTTGGCGGGTTGCTTTTCCGCCGACGGTTGGCTCTTGGGTTTGTCTTCTTGCCAACCGTCTTCCATTCTCCTCCTTTGCTCCGCCGGGCTGTTTTTTGGTTGTGCCGGTTTTTCCGGCTTTTCTGCTGTAGTAGCGGCGGCGGCGGCGGTCGTCTGCGGAGGTTGGGTCTTGGGTGCCGGGTTCTTGGTGGGGCACTTCTGGCCACGTGGTTGGAGTCTCCGCAGACCCAGCAGAAGGGCTTCCTGCCCTCCACGACGACGTAGATCCTTCTCCCCTGCAGTTGATAATGTTGGGACGGCCAACTTTTCGCGAGCGACCGTCGCCCGCAGGATGAAGTCGCCAGTCAAGAAGCCCTGCTTTGAGGTGAGCGCCTTTACTTCCCTCGACCCTGCCGTACTGAGTGAAGAAAACGCCGACATGGTCTGGTGAGATGTCCATGGCACTCCGTGCAGGGTGATCTTGGTTCTGCGCGTGCCCATGTACTCAGTTTCCAGTAGCAGGGTCTTGGTCTGCATGGTGGTGCCGGCCAGTTTTTTGGCCTCGTCGGCGGTGCTGAGCAGGACGTCCCACGTGGCGCAGCTGCGCCTAGCCACCATCTTGCCGTTGATTTTGAGGGCTTTGATGGCCTCCTCTATGGCGTCCCTGCCGACTCCGATGAGTTTGTGGCTTTTCAGGTCCTTGGTCAGCAGGGAGAGGATCCTGGGCTCGATCTCGCTCAGCGTCTCTGGTATCGGGAGGATTTCCGCTCCCTTCACGTACTCAGCGTACTTGTCCTTGAGGGATTCGTAGTACGCAGCGCCCTTGAGTACTTTCTGGATGGTGCCCTCCTTCCATGCCATGTTGGTGGGTACCGCTGCTGCTGGTTTCTGCTGCACAACTTCCGCCGACGTGAGAACTGGAGATACTGGTGCCGCCGGTAGTGCCGGGTAGTCTTGGTAGTCCAGGTAATCCGGGTGCTTCGGGTGCTTCTGGTGCGGGGGGGGTGTTGGTGTAGCTGGCGGTAAGCGCCAGTCCCCCTCCGTGCCTCCCACCGACGCCATGGTGAGAGGAGTGTTGTTATCCGGCCCATCGGAGGCCATGCCTCCTACGTGGCCTTACACCGGACAACTGCTTCTCGGTGTTTCGCGGCTCCGAAGAACACGTACGCTGGCCCGAGCAATAAACTCGGGCTGGAAAACAGTTGCCCAAGACACAAAGCAATGGCAAATATCACTGCGGAACAAATGCTACGCTTTGAGCTTCTTATTACAGAACAACACAATACAACACAAAATCCCGGGTGGGAAGTGGTTGGTTTTATTTATTTGTAAAATACAAATTGTGGCTCAAGGCCGAAAGGTGGGAGGGGAAGAAAAACTCGGGTTGGTCTTCAGTACTCTATCCTATACCTAGCTAACTTGTGGAATCACGACCCATACATGCGTTACAATGGTTCTCATTCACCATAAGAATTTGTCCATCACCACTCTTACTTATCATGCACCAAAAAATCGCAAACATACCGAGGACCTACAAAACGCCCCAAGTGTGTATATAAAAAAATTTGTGAATATTTACAATAGTTTGCAAAAATAATTTAAAAAATTTTTTTCCATGAAATGTCATGATGGGCAGGGGTATGAAGAAAAAACAAAAAGTTCTCAAAACATAAAACAATTCAAATAAATGCATATACATCATGTTAATAAGACCCAAACACACCCTCGTAATTAAAGAGGCCACTGTATTCTGCCTGTAGAGACAAAATCAAGCCGCTCTCTTTCTAAGGGGAATGGAGAAGCTGGGTACAAAATAAATTGGACTGGAGAATATATAAGTAGCTGACCCAGCCGAGAATAAAACGGGACAAAATAACAATGGTCAGTGGGAATCTCGAACTGGATCATAAATAAAGCAATGAGCCGGGAACAGGCTAGGACAAATACATTCACTCACATTAACTAGGTACACAAAAGAACATCTTACCTAAACCACGGGAGGGGTTCCAACGGAATCCACCTCGATGCGCCTAGCAGATCTAGAAGAGAAAATCAAGGCTAGCCCCGGTCACGCGAACCAGGCTCGCTGCATTTATCCACCTTTCACTGAAGACTGTCGTGGTGCAGTCGCTTCCGTTCAGTTCTAATCTTCATTTCTGTGAGGCTGAGCGAAATATTTTGATTAGATCCTGATCCGAAAGACGGCCTCCCCGCAAGACTTCCTCCAGACGCGTCATCCAAATCACCATTCTAGCCGTGGCCAGTAGCGACAGAAACACCATCCGTTTCACTCCAGAGTACGGGGGCGACACATTGTCCACAGCGTATGCGCGATCAATGAGCACGAGTCCCCGCGGCGCGATACGAGCAGTCAACTCGCCGACATGCTCCCACAACGGGCGAACGCGCGAACAATGGAAGAAGGCGTGCGCAGACGTCTCTTTGATTCCAAGGTTGCAACGTTCACAATCTGGCAAATCCGCCAGGCCCATTGCGAAACGCCTGTCATTGAGCGACAAGCTATTCTGAGCCAATCGCCAGGTGAGAGAGAACTCAGAGTTGCTGAGCCAATCCGCACCCGGCGCCCAAGACCAATGAGAGCGGTACTCCACTCTCGACATGCCGAGCTTACTGCACAGCTTATCCTTCACGGCACCCTCCACTAATCCCCGATAGAAGATTTTCCTAGGCTGTGAAAGGTCACTGGACCGTGGAATGGCCTGTAAGGCCGCCAGACATTCGAGCAGGAATTTCGGTCGCACCCAAGGCCTGACGGTCAGCCAAAGGGTCGGGGGGGGTGATGGTAAGGCAAGGAACACGTCCCTCACTACCCCTGCAAGCAACCGATCTTCCTCCAACGCGCGCCTGAGAAATGCCAACCTCGAAGCGAGCACGGCTCCTCAAGTGTGGCATTCCCAGACCCCCTTGACACGGCCGGAGGGGAAGGCTCCTTTGCTGACCATGTGTTTGCGTCCTCTCCACAGGCAGGAGAATAGCAAACGCTCGAGCGCCTTCTCATGATCATCGCAAAGGGGCATTGACAGTCGGTAAAGGATCATGGGAAAGAGGTATGTGTTACACACCTCCGCCAAGCCCTTCACGGAGAGACCCCGTCGACGCCAAATCTTGACCGACGCGCCGACCTTTGCCAGTACTTCTGACCAGTTTTTCTCCAGTTGTAAGTCCGGACCGAACCAACCCGAGGAGCTTGACCGGCCCGTCCGTCCAGCCGAAGGGCCCCGGGAGGGAAACGCCCTTCCAGGCACCTAACCGCAAGCCGGATGACTTGTCGCAGTTAATTCTGCCCCTGTCACCTTCTCGTACCGTACAAGCGCCTGTTGTACCGTCGCGTCCCTGCGGGAGGACACAAAGGTCGTTACGTCATCGGCGTACGCGGAAACCCTGGCTCGAGCTCCACCAGGGACGGCGATTCCACGTAGGACCGGACTGTGCGTCTCTGTCCCTTAGCCGGCGAAGTAGCGGCTCCAACGCCAGGACGTAAAGGAGAGACGACAGTGGACAACCCTGTCGGACCGACCTAGACAGCGCGAAAGCGCCCTATTGCTTTCCCGTTCACCTGCACCACAGCCTGGGGGGAGCGATACAGGAGGCTAATCCAGCGGCTGAAGTCGGGTTTGAATCCGGCGGCCTGCAGGACAGCAGCAGCCAGGTAGCCATGGTCAATCCTATCAAATGCCTTGACCGGATCCAAATTGATCAGCGCGGCCTCATCGTCGTCTTCTACACCCTCTACGATCGTGCACCAAGTGCAGGTTGCTCTGAATTGAGCCCTTCCCTTCACAGAACAAGTCTGATCCGGTTCCCACAGAGACTCCGCAACTAGCTGCAAGCGATTCGTCAGGATCTTGGCTGTAGAATCTTAACCTGTGTTTGCGAGCTATGGGCCCGTAATCGTCTAATTCCTCCCAACCTTCTTGCCCTTTTCAACAGCGTGATCACGCCCCCGGTGATCCGACCGGGGATGACCGCCGAAACCAGTGGCTGAACACGACAGCCAAGATCGGGACAAAAAGGTGCGACATCCTCAAGTACAATTCATAGGGCAAACCATCCAAACCCGGCGACTTGCCTCTGCCGACCTTCTTCAAGGCCACGTAGATTTCGTCCTCCGTAATCTCCCCTTCTCGCAGCCAGCTTGCTTCAGCCGGCAAAAGCCGGGGAAAGTCACTAAATAGCTGCGAAACTCCTCGTCGCGGAGACCAGGTTCCTTGGTGAAGCGGTGTCTGAAATGCTGCCGGAAAGCCTTCCTGCACATGTCGTCAGTGGACCTTAGAGATGTCCCTCCGGGTCGCGCACCTCTCGAATGTACCGGTCGCCGGCTCGGCGAATTTCTTCTTGCGCAGTTCCGCGCCCATGTTCACAGCTTCGGAAGACATCTTGCTTAACTTAGCCCTAATTACCTGACCCATGTAGCGCGCTCGTTAGTCGGGCGCTGCAGGGCCTCCCTGGCTAAGGCTATCTCTAGGGATCCCCACCAGCTCTCGCCCGGGCGAAATTAGCTCTAAGTGTCTCTTGCCTTCGCAGCCTTATCTAGGTTGAGCCGTTGGCTGTATTGGGTGGCGAAAGACCTAATGCTATCCTTAAGGCTAGCCCACCACTTACTCCCAATGACTCGCCCAATTAACGCCCGCTGAACTACCTAGTCAGCTGGTCAAGAGAAAGTCCCGCCTGTCCAGTAAGGACTGATTGAACTTCCAGTAACCAGCCATTCTAGGCCTACCCCACTGCCACCCGGGCACAAACGAGTTTGTGGTCCGAGTAGCTCAGCCAGTGGAACGTTGGACATTCTAAGAAGTCTATGTCGGCTTCTCTCACTAACATCCTATCCAGGTACGCGATTACCCGGGTAGAAGGCCAACTATGCGTCCACGTCCACAGGCGTCTTCATCCGGATGATCGACCCGGTATCATCGATGAGATCAAATTCGCCGATCAGATCGACCAGGCTGCGATTGTCACCCACTCGCTGCGCCCCTCCCTCTATCCCATTTCAGTTAGGATGGCATTCCAGTCCCCACCAAGATTAGCCGTGTTGGATTCACCATGAAGGGCTCCAACAGCCGAAAGAAAGAGTACCTGCTCACCTTGAACGTTGGGCGCGTAAACCCTCTGGATCAGCCGGAACGTCTTGCTTTTCACTGCAATATCGGCCATGATGAGCCGGCCCTCGGCACCGACATGGACAAGGTCGATCCTCGCGTCCAGGGTACGCTTGACCAGCAAAGAAACTTCCTCTGGCATGCCGGCTCCCGTACGCTGAATAGACGACAAAGTCGTTGACAGCAGCTAGAAGCACGAGTCGACTTCGCAAACAAAGTGGGTCTCTTGGATCGCGGCGACATCCACGCCGAAGGACAGGAGGTCACGAAGCAGGCGAGCCGCCTTACCCCGATCCCTCAAGCTCCTCGGTATTCAAGCTGGCTATCTTGATAGACATCTAGTAGATCTGAAAAGGAGAAAACACTTAAACACGAGCGCATGGGTAAAAATCATTGGGGAAAGGACCCCGACGGACTGTCCAAGGGAACCAGTTCCTACATCGGACGTAACCCGTCCGTCATGGACAATGCCGCCAACGTCCGTTGGGTATGTTAGTTTTACTACCCTATATAACGAGGGGTGGGAGTAAAACTGGAGTCGGCCTGCACAATTTTTCGCCATTTTGCGTAGTTCAGGAGTACTCCACTCCTCATCATGACGATGTTGGGATATAGTTTTTCGGCAGCCTCCACGTGATCCCACACTTTTAGATTGCCCCCTGTAGTCCTGATGAGGGTACTGAGCCCCCGGGGCGTCGGGGAAGTTGAACGGGTCTTCGGACGACTTGCCGTTGACCTCTTTGAGCTTGAGGAGTGGCTTCAAAAGTGCACGCCTTTGTGCACTCCACTCCCTAGCAACGTCCTTTGAGTCTATTTTCAATAGGGGCCGCCCCTCGGGGAGAGTCTTTTTCTTTCTGGGCTGGGACGTTGCAGGAGAAGGGGTGGGAGTGGGGAGAGTTTTCCTTGGTGGGCGGGGTCGGCTTGAAGACCGGGGACTGGGAAAAGGAGAGATGTTTGCTGATTTTGAGGGGGGAAGATGGGAGGCTGCTTGCCTTTTTGGCATAAGTGTTCTTGGTCTCTCCGGAGACCCGGGTAGCGAGACGGCTGCATGCGTCTTCCTGTCGCTGCTTCTGCTCCTCCGCTGCATCTTGATGCTGTGTTGCTGCTGCTGTTCTTCCTCCTCTCTGTGGTTTCTTTTTAGGGAAGAGGCTCTGGTTGTGCCGCTGAGCCGACCTCCATCCGCTCCTCCGTCGGGGTTTTTTGGCTTGCCTGCAGGGCGTCCTGCTTGGTTGGCGAGGGTGTCGTCGCCTTCTCTTCCTGGAGAGGCGTTGCCGACTCCTTTGGCTTGGGAGAGGGCGCAGGAGGGGAGCTGGCACTGCTGCTGCTTGGCGGGTTGCTTTTCCGCCGACGGTTGGCTCTTGGGTTTGGTTCCTCTCTTGCCAACCGTCTTCCATTCTCCCTCCTTTGCTCCGCCGGGCCGTTTTTGCTGTGCCGGCTTTTCCGGCTTTTCTGCTGTAGTAGCGGCGGCGGCGGCGGTCGTCTGCGGAGGTTGGGTCTTGGGTGCCGGATTCTTGCGGGGCACCTCGGCCACGTGGTTGGAGTCTCCGCAGACCCAGCAGAAGGGCTTCCTGCCCTCCACGACGACGTAGATCCTTCTCCCTGCAGTTGATGATGTTGGGGATTTTGGCCAATTTTCGCGAGCGACCGTCGCCTGCAGGATGAAGTCGCCAGTCAAAAAGCCCTGCTTGAGGTGAGCGCCTTTACTTCCTCGACCCTGCCGTACTGAGTGAAGAAAAACGCCGACATGGTCTGGTGAGGATCCAGGCGACACCGTGCAGGGTGATCTGGTTCTGGCGCGTGCCCATGTACTCAGTTTCCAGTAGCAGGGTCTTGGTCTGCATGGTGGTGCCGGCCAGTTTCTTGGCCTCGTCGGCGGTGCTGAGCAGGACGTCCCACGTGGCGCGCTGCGCCTACGACCATCTTGCCGTTGATTTTGAGGGCTTTGATGGCCTTCATGGCGTCCCTGCTGACTCCGATGAGTTTGTGGCTTTTCAGGTCCTTGGTCAGTGCAAGCAGGGAGAGGATCCTGGGCTCGATCTCGCTCAGCGTCTCGGTATCGGGAGGATTTCCGGCTCCCTTCACGTACTCAGCGTACTTGTCCTTGAGGGATTCGTAGCACGCAGCGCCCCGGAGTACTTTCTGGATGGTGCCTTCCATGCCATGTTGGTGGGTACCGCTGCTGCTGGTTTCTGCTGCACAACTTCCGCCGACGTGGAGGGAACTGGAGATACCGGTGCCGCCGGTAGTGCCGGTAGTCTTGGTAGTCCAGGTAATCCGGGTGCTTCGGGTGCTTCTGGTGCGGGGGTGTTGGCGTGGCTGGCGGTAAGCGCCAGTCCCCCTCCGTGCCTCCCATCGACGCCATGGTGAGAGGAGTGTTGTTATCCGGCCCATCGGAGGCCATGCCTCCTACGTGGCCTTACACCGGACAACTGCTTCCCGGTGTTTCGCGTTCCGAAGAACACTACTTTACGTCGGCCCGAGCAATAAACTCGGCTGGAAAACAGTTGCCCAAGACACAAAGCAATGGCAAATATCACTGCGAACAAATGCTACGCTTTGAGCTTCTTATTACAGAACAACACAATACAACACAAAATCCCGGGTGGGAAGCGGTTGGTTTTATTTATTTTGTAAAATACAAATTGTGGCTCAAGGCCGAAAATTGGGAGGGGGAAGAAAAACTCGGGCTGGTCTCTCAGTACTCTATCCCATACCTAGCTAATCAGAATCACGACCCATACATGCGTTACAATGGTTCTCCTCATTCACCATAAGAATTTGTCCATCACCACTCTTACTTATCATGCACCAAAAATGTCGCAAAAATAACATACCGAGGACCTACAAAACGCCCCAAATGTGTATATAAAAATTTGTGAATATTTACAATAGTTTGCAAAAATAACTTAAAAATATTTTGCATATGAAATGGAATGTCATGATGGGCAGGTGAAGAAGAAAACAAAAGTTCCCAAAACATAAAACAATTCAAATAAATGCATATACATCATGTTAATAAGACCCAAACACACTTTCGTAATTGGAAGAGGCCACCGTATTCCTATTCGTAGAGACAAATCAAGCCGCTCTCTCTAAGGGAATGGAGAAGCTGGCACAAAATAAATTGACTGGAGAATATATAAGGCTGACCCAGCCGAGAATAAAACGGGACAAAATAACAATGGTCAGTGGGAATTCGAACTGGATCATAACAAAAGCGCAATGGAGCCGGGAACAGGCTAGGACAAAATAGCACATTCACTCACATTAACTAGGTACACAAAAGAACATCTGACGCCTAAACCACGGGAGAGGGTTCCAACGGAATCCACCCCCTGATGCGCTCAGGCAGATCTAGAAGAGAAAATCAAGGCTAGCCCCGGTCACGCGAACCAGGCTCGCTGCATTTATCCACCTTTCACCGAAGACTGTTGCAGTCGTTTCCGTTCAGTTCTACCCCACGGAGCTGGTGCTCAAAATAGACGGAGCCGATCCTGATCCGAAAGACGGCCTCCCGCAAGACTTCCTCCAGACGCGTCATCCAAATCACCATTCTAGCCGTGGCCAGTAGCGACAGAAACACCATCCGTTTCACTCCAGAGTACGGGGGCGACACATTGTCCACAGCGTATGCGCGATCAATGAGCACGAGCTCTCGCGGCGCGATACGAGCAGTCAACTCGCCGACATGCTCCCACAACGGGCGAACGCGCGAACAATGGAAGAATAGCGGCACAGACGTCTCCTTGATTCCAAGGTTGCAACGTTCACAATCTGGCAAATCCGCCAGGCCCATTGCGAAACGCCTGTCATTGAGCGACAAGCCATTCCGAGCCAATCGCCAGTGATGCATAGAACTCAGAGTTGCTGAGCCAATCCGCACCCGGCGCCCAAGACCAATGAGAGCGGTACTCCACTCGACATGCCGAGCTTACTGCACAGCTTATCCTTCATTTCTGGCACCCTCCACTAATCCCCGATAGAAGATTTTCCTAGGTTGTGAAAGGTCACTGGACCGTGGAATGGCCTGCAGGCCGCCAGACATTCGAGCAGGAATTTTTGGTCACCCAAGGCCTGACGGTCAGCCAAAGGGTCGGGGTGATGGTAAGGCAAGGGAACATGTCCTCACTACCCCCGCAAGCAACCTTCGATCTTCCTCCAACGCGTCGAGAAATGCCAACCTCGAAGAGCACGTGGCTCCTCAAGTGTGGCATTCCCAGACCCCCCCGACACGGACGAGGTGGTAGCAGGCTCTCAGCGACCATGTGTTTGCGTCCTCTCCACAGGCAGGAGAATAGCAAACGCTCGAGCGCCTTCTCATGATCATCGCAAAGGGGCACGACGAAGTCGGTGATCATGGGAAAGAGGTATGTGTTACACACCTCCGCCAAGCCCTTCACGGAGAGACCGTCGACGCCAAATCTTGACCGACGCGCCGACCTTTGCCAGTACTTGACCAGTTTTTCTCCAGCTGTAAGTCCGGACCGAACCAAACTCCGAGGAGCTTGACCGGCCCGTCCGTCCAGCCGAAGGGCCCCGGGAGGGAAACACCCTTCCAGGCACCTAACCGCAAGCCGGATGACTTGTCGCAGTTAATTCTGGCCCCTGTCACCTCTTCTCGTACCGTACAAGCGCCTGTGTCGTTTCAAGGCCCTGCGGGAGGACAACAAAGGTCGTTGTCATCGGCGTACGCGGAAACCCTGGCCTGAGCTCCACCAGGGACGGCGATTCCACGTAGGACCGGACTGTGCGTCTCGTCCCTTAGCCGGCGAAGTAGCGGCTCCAACGCCAGGACGTGGAAGGAGAGACGACAGGACAACCTCGTCGGACTGATCGTAGACAGCGAAAGCGCCCGACAGCTTCCCGCTCACCTGCACCACAGCCTGGGGAGCGATACAGGAGGCTAATCCAGCGGCTGAAGTCGGGTTTGAATCCGGGCGGCCTGCAGGAGCGCAGCCAGGTAGCCATGGTCAATCCTATCAAATGCCTTGGACTGATCCAAATTGATCAGCGCAGCCTCATCGTCGTCTTCTACACCCTCTACGATCGTGCGAATCAAGTGCAGGTTGCTCTGAATTGTTCTCCCCTTCACAGAACAAGTCTGATCCGGTTCTAACAGAGACTCGGCAACTAGCTGCAAGCGATTCGCTGTGGATCTTTGGCCAGAATCTTTAACTCTGTGTTTAGCAGATATGGGCCCGTAATCGTCTAATTCTCCCCAACCTTCTTGCCCTTTCTCAACAGCGTGATCACGCTCCCGGTGATCCGACCGGGGATGGACCCTGCCGAAACCAGTGGTTGAACACGACAGCCAAGATCGGGACAAAAAGGTGCGACATCTCATAAGTACAATTCATAGGGCAAACCATCCAAACCTTGGCGACTTGCCCAAGCCGACCTCTTCTTCAAGGCCACGTAGATTTCGTCCTCCGTAATCTCCCCCTTCACAGCTAGTTGCCTAGCCGGCAAAAGCCGGGGAAAGTCAGCCAATAGTTGCGAAACTCCTCGTCGCGGAGACCAGGTTCCTTGGTGAAGCGGTGTTCGAAATGCTGCCGAAAGCCTCGCACATGTCGTCAGTGGACCTTAGAGATGTCCCTCCGGGTCGCGCATCCCCGGACGTATCGGTCGCCGGTACCACAGCCCTTCCTTGCGCAGTTCCGCGCCCATGTTCCAGCAGCTTCGGAAGACATCTTGCTTAACTTAGCCCTAATTACCCGACCCATGTAGCGCTCGTTAGTCGGGCGCTGCAGGCCTCCTGGCTAAGGCTATCTCTAGGATCCCCACCAGCCTCCGCCCGGCAACTAGCTCTAAGTGTCTTTGCCTTCGCAGCCTTATCTAGGCTGAGCCGTTGGCTGTATTGGGTGGCGAAAGACCTAATGCTATCCTTAAGGCTAGCCCACCACTTACTCCCAATGACTCGCCCAATTAACGCCCGCTGAACTACTTGGTCAGCTGGTCAGCTGGTGTCCCGTCGTCCAGTAAGGACTGATTGAACTTCCAGTAACCAGCCATTCTAGGCCTAAATTCTAACGCCACCCGGGCACAAACGAGTTGTGGTCCGAGTAGCCTAGCCAGTGGAACGTTGGACATTCTAAGAAGTCTATGTCGGCTTCTCTCACTAACATCCTATCCAGAAAATGGGCTGATACCCGGGTAGAAGGCCAACTATGCGTCCACGTCCACATGCTCCCATCCGGATGATCGGACTCGGTATCTATCGACGAGACCAACGCCGGATCAGATCGACCAGGCTGCGATCACCACTCCACCCGCTAGCGCCCCTCCCTCTATCCCATTTGGGGGTTAGGATGGCATTCCAGTCCCCAACTAAGATTAGCCGTTGGATCTCACTCATGAAGGGCTCCAACAGCCGAAAGAAAGAGACTCGCTCACCTTGAACGTTGGGCGCGTAAACCGCAATCAGCCGGAACGTCTTGCCACCGCAATATCGGCCACGACGAGCCGGCCCTCGGCACCGACATGGACAAGGTCGATCCTCGCGTCCAGGGTACGCTTGACCAGCAAAGAAACTCCTCTGGCATGCCGGCTCCCGTATGCTGAATAGACGACAAAGTCGTTGGACAGCACACACGAGTCGACTTCGCAAACAAAGTGGGTCTTGACCGTGGCGCGACATCCACGCCGAAGGACAGGAGGTCACGAAGCAGGCGAGCCGCCTTACCCCGATCCCTCAAGCCCCTCGCATTCACGCTGGCTATCTGATAGACATCTAGTAGATCTGAAAAGAGAAACATCAAACACGAGCGCATACCGGGTAAAAATCATTGGGGAAAGGACCCCGACGGACTGTCCGCGGGAACCAGTTCCCACATCGGACGTAACCCGTCCGTCATGGACAATGCCGCCAACGTCCGTTGGGTATGTTAGTTTTACTACCCTATATAACGAGGGGTGGAGTAAAACTGGGAGTCGGCCCCGTACAATTTTTCGCCATTTTGCGTAGTTCAGGAGTACCACTCCTCATCATGACGATGTTGGGATAAAGTTTTTCGGCAGCCTCCACGTGATCCCACACTTTTAGATTGCCCCCTGTAGTCCTGATGAGGGTAATTACGCCCTCGGGGCGTCGGGGAAGTTGAACGGGTCTTCGGACGACTTGCCGTTGACCTCTTTGAGCTAAGGAGTGGCTTCAAAAGTGCACGCCTTTGTGCACTCCACTCCCCTACAACGTCCTTTGAGTCTATCATTTAGGGCTTCGGCCCCTCGGGGAGAGTCTTTTTTCTGGGCTGGGACGTTGTAGGAGAAGGGGTGGGAGTGGGGGAGAGAGTTTTCCTTGGTGTAAGTGGGGTCAGCTTGAAGATCGGGGACTGGGAAAAGGGAAAGATAAGTTATTGATTTTTTTGAGGGGGGAAGACGGGAGGCTGCTTGCCTTTTGGCATAAGTGTCTTTTGGTCTCTCCGGAGACTCCCGGGTAGCGAGACGGCTGCATGCGTCTTCCTGTCGCTGCTTCTGCCCTCCGCTGCATCTTGATGCTGTGTTGCTGCTGCTGTTCTTCCTCCTCTCTGTTTCTTTTTAGGAAGAGGCTCTTGGCTGTGCCGCTGAGCCGACCTCCATCCGCTCCTCCGTCGGGGGTTTTTTGGCTTTGCCCGCAGGGCGTCCTGCTTGGTTGGCGAGGGTGTCGTCGCCTTCTTCCTGGGAGGAGTTGCCGACTCCTTTGGCTTGGGAGAGGGCGCAGGAGGGGACGCCGGCACTGCTGCTGCTTTGGCGGGTTGCTTTTCCGCCGACGGTTGGCTCTGCCTAGTCTTCCTCTTGCCAACCGTCTTCCATTCTCCCTCCTTTGCTCCGCCGGGCTGCTTTTTGGTTGTGCCGGTTTTGCCGGCTTTTCTGCTGTAGTAGCGGCGGCGGCGGCGGTCGTCTGCGGAGGTTGGGTCTTGGGTGCCGGATTCTTGGTGGGGCACTCCCTGGCCACGTGGTTGGAGTCTCCGCAGACCCAGCAGAAGGGCTTCCTGCCTTCCACGACGACGTAGATCCTTCTCCCCCCTGATGTTGGGGATTTTGGCCAACTTTTCGCGAGCGACCGTCGCCTGCAGGATGAAGTCGCCAGTCAAAAAGCCCTGCTTCGAGGTGAGCGCCTTTACTTCCTCGACCCTGCCGTACTGAGTGAAAAAGACCCCCGAAGCATGGTCTGGTGAGATGTCCAGCACCTGTGCAGGGTGATCTTGGTTCTGCGCGTGCCCATGTACTCAGTTTCCAGTAACAGGGTCTTGGTCTGCATGGTGGTGCCGGCCAGTTTCTCTGGCCTCGTCGGCGGTGTGCTGAGCAGGACGCCCCACGTGGCGTAGCTGCGCCTAGCCACCATCTTGCCGTTGATTTTGAGGGCTTTGATGGCCTCCTCTATGGCGTCCCTGCTGACTCCGATGAGTTTGTGGCTTTTCAGGTCCTTGGTCAGCAGGGAGAGGATCCTGGGCTCGATCTCGCTCAGCGTTTCGGGTATCGGGAGGATTTCCGCTCCATTCACGTACTCTTGGTGTACTTGTCCTTGAGGGATTCGTAGTACGCAGCGCCCTTGAGTACTTTCTGGATGGTGCCCTCCTTCCATGCCATGTTGGTGGTACCGCTGCTGCTGGATTCTGCTGCACGACTTCCGCCGACGTGGAGGGAACTGGAGATACTGGTGCCGCCGGTAGTGCCGGTAGTCTCGGTAGTCCAGGTAATCCGGGTGCTTCGGGTGCTTCTGGTGCGGGGTGTTGGTGTAGCTGGCGGTAAGCGCCAGTCCTCCGTGCCTCCCACCGACGCCATGGTGAGAGAGGTTGTTATCTGCCCATCGGAGGCCATGCCTCCTACGTGGCCTTACACCGGACAACTGTCTTGCGTTTCGCGTTCCGAAGAACACTACTTTTACGCTGGCCCGAGCAATAAACTCGGCTGGAAAACAGTTGCCCAAGAGCACAAAGCAATGGGTAAATATCACTGCGGAACAAATGCTACGCTTTGAGCTTCTTATTACAGAACAACACAATACAACACAAAATCCCGGGTGGGAAGTGGCTGGTTTTATTTATTTGTAAAAATACAAATTGTGGCTCAAGGCCGAAATTGGGAGGGGGAAGAAAACTCGGGTTGGTCTTCAGTACTCTATCCTATACCTAGCTAATCAGAATCACGACCCATACATGCGTTACAATGGCTCTCATTCACCATAAGAATTTGTCCATCACCACTCTTACTTATCATGCACCAAAAATGTCGCAAAAATAACATACCGAGGACCTACAAAACGCCCCAAATGTGTATATAAAAATTTGTGAATATTTACAATAGTTTGCAAAAATAACTTTAAAAAAATATTTTACATGAAATGGAATGTCATGATGGGCAGGGGTATGAAGAAAACAAAAAGTTCCCAAAACATAAAACAATTCAAATAAATGCATATACATCATGTTAATAAGACCCAAACACACTTTCGTAATTAAAGAGGCCACTGTATTCTGCCTGTAGAGACAAAATCAAGCCGCTCTCTTTCTAAGGGGAATGGAGAAGCTGGGTACAAAATAAATTGGACTGGAGAATATAGTAAGGCTGACCCAGCCGAGAATAAAACGGGACAAAATAACAATGGTCAGTGGGAATCTCGAACTGGATCATAACAAAAGCAATGGAGCCGGGAACAGGCTAGGACAAATACATTCACTCACATTAACTAGGTACAAAGCGAACATCTTACCTAAACCACGGGAGGGGTTCCAACGGAATCCACCCCGATGCGCCTAGCAGATCTAGAAGAGAAAATCAAGGCTAGCCCCGGTCACGCGAACCAGGCTCGCTGCATTTATCCACCTTTCACCGAAGACTGTCGGGTGCAGTCGCTCGTTCAGTTCTAATCTTCATTTTGAGCTGGTGCTCAAAATATCGGATTAGATCCCGATCCGAAAGACGGCCTCCCCGCAAGACTTCCTCCAGACGCGTCATCCAAATCACCATTCTAGCCGTGGCCAGTAGCGACAGAAACACCATCCGTTTCACTCCAGAGTACGGGGGCGACACATTGTCCACAGCGTATGCGCGATCAATGAGCACGAGCTCGCGGCGCGATACGAGCAGTCAACTCGCCGACATGCTCCCACAACGGGCGAACGCGCGAACAATGGAAGAAGGCGTGCGCAGACGTCTCCTTGATTCCAAGGTTGCAACGTTCACAATCTGGCAAATCCGCCAGGCCCATTGCGAAACGCTCTGTCATTGAGCGACAAGCTATTCTGAGCCAATCGCCAGTGGTAGAGAGGAACTCAGAGTTGCTGAGCCAATCCGCACCCGGCGCCCAAGACCAATGAGAGCGGTACTCCACTCGACATGCTGAGCTTACTGCACAGCTTATCCTTCACGGCACCCTCCACTAATCCCCGATAGAAGATTTTCCTAGGCTGTGAAAGGTCACTGGACCGTGGAATGGCCTGTGGCGTCGCCAGACATTCGAGCAGGAAGGTCGCACCCAAGGCCTGACGGTCAGCCAAAGGGTCGGGGGGGTGATGGTGGCAAGGGAACATGTCCCTCACTACCCCCGCAAGCAACCGATCTTCTCCAACGCGCGCCTGAGAAATGCCAACCTCGAAGCGAGCATGGCTCCTCAAGTGTGGGCATTCCCAGACCCCCTTGACACGGACGGAGGTAGCAGGCCTTTGCCGGACCATGTGTTTGCGTCCTCTCCACAGGCAGGAGAATAGCAAACGCTCGAGCGCCTTCTCATGATCATCGCAAAGGGGAAGTACTGACAGTCGGTAAAGCGACTGCGGGAGAGAGGTAGTGTTACACACCTCCGCCAAGCTCCTCTACGGAGAGACCCCGTCGACGCCAAATCTTGACCGACGCGCCGACCTTTGCCAGTACTTCTGACCAGTTTTTCTCCAGCTGTAAGTCCGGACCGAACCAAACTCCGAGGAGCTTGACCGGCCCGTCTGTCCAGCCGAAGGGCCCCGGGAGGGAAACACCCTTCCAGGCACCTAACCGCAAGCCGGATGACTTGTCGCAGCGACCTTGGCCCCTGTCACCTTCTCGTACCGTACAAGCGCCTGTTGTACACCGCCTCTATGTCCCCGCGGGAGGACACAAAGGTCGTTACGTCATCGGCGTACGCGGAAACCCTGGCTCGAGCTCCACCAGGGACGGCGATTCCACGTAGGACCGGACTGTGCGTCTCGTCCCTTAGCCGGCGAAGTAGCGGCTCCAACGCCAGGACGTAAAGGAGAGACGACAGTGGACAAACCTGTCGGACCGACCTAGACAGCGCGAAAGCGCCCGACAGCTTCCCGTTCACCTGCACCACAGCCTGGGGAGCGATACAGAGGCTAATCCAGCGGCTGAAGTCGGGTTTGAATCCGGCGGCCTGCAGGACAGCAGCCAGGTAGCCATGGTCAATCCTATCGAATGCCTTGGACTGATCCAAATTGATCAGCGCGGCCTCATCGTCTTTCTACACCCTCTACGATCGTGCGAATCAAGTGCAGGTTGCTCTGAATTGTTCTCCCCTTCACAGAACAAGTCTGATCCGGTTCCAACAGAGACTCGGCAACTAGCTGCAAGCGATTCGTCAGGATCTTGGCCAGAATCTTAACTCTGTGTTTAGCAGAGTTATGGGCCTGTAATCGTCTAATTCCCTCCCAACCTTCTTGCTCTTCTTCAACAGCGTGATCACGCCCCAGATCCGACCTGGAGGACCCCGCGAACGTAGGGCAGCGTTGACAGCCAAGATCGGGACAAAAAGGTGCGACATCCTCAAGTACAATTCATAGGGCAAACCATCCAAACCTGGCGACTTGCCTCTGCCGACCTTCTTCAAGGCCACGTAGATTTCGTCCTCCGTAATCTCCCCTTCACAGCTAGCGTCAGGCCGGCAAAGCCGGGGAAAGTCAGCCAAATAGCTGCGAAACTCCTCGTCGCGGAGACCAGGTCTTGCAAAGCGGTGTCTGGAAATGCCGTTGAAAGCCCTTCGCACATGTCGTCAGTGGACCTTAGAGATGTCCCTCCGGGTCGCGCACCTTCGAATGTACCGGTCGCCGGCACGGCGAATTTCTTCTTGCGCAGTTCCGCGCCCATGTTCACAGCTTCGGAAGACATCTTGCTTAACTTAGCCTTAATTGCTCGACCCATGTAGCGCTCGTTAGTCGGGCGCCGCAGGGCCTCCCTGGCTAAGGCTATCTCTAGGGATCCCCACCAGCCTCCGCCCGGGCGAAATTAGCTCTAAGTGTCTTTGCCTTCGCAGCCTTATCTAGGGTTGAGCCGTTGGCTGTATTGGGTGGCGAAAGACCTAATGCTATCCTTAAGGCTAGCTCACCACTTACTCCCAATGACTCGCCCAATTAATGCCCGCCGAACTACTTAGTCAGCTGGTCACGAAAGTCCCGCCTGTCCAGTAAGGACTGATTGAACTTCCAGTAACCAGCCATTCTAGGCCTAAATTCTAACGCCACCCGGGCACAAAACGAGTTTGTATCCGAGTACTAGCCAGTGGAACGTTGGACATTCTAAGAAGTCTATGTCGGCTTCTCTCACTAACATCCTATCCAGGTACGCCGATACCCGGGTAGAAGGCCAACTATGCGTCCACGTCCACATGCTCCCATCCGGATGATCGACCCGGTATCTATCGACGAGACCAAATTCGCCGATCAGATCGACCAGGCTGCGATCACCACTCCACCCGCTAGCGCCCCTCCTCTATCCCATTTGGGGGTTAGGATGGCATTCCAGTCCCCAACTAAGATTAGCCGTGTTGGATTCATCATAAAGGGCTCCAACAGCCGAAAAGAAAGAGACTCGCTCACCTTGAACGTTGGGCGCGTAAACCGCAATCAGCCGGAACGTCTTGCTTTTCACTGCAATATCGGCCACGATGAGCCGGCCCTCGGCACCGACATGGACAAGGTCGATCCTCGCGTCCACAGGGTACGCTTGACCAGCAAAGAAACCTCTACATGCCGGCTCCCGTATGCTGAATAGACGACAAAGTCGTTGGACAGCACACACGAGTCGACGAAACAAAGTGGGTCTCTTGGATCGCGGCGACATCCACGCCGAAGGACAGGAGGTCACGAAGCAGGGCGAGCTGCCTTACCCCGATCCCTCAAGCTCCCTCGCATTCAAGCTGGCTATCTTGATAGACATCTAGAAGAGATCTGAAAAGAGAAAACACTTAAACACGAGCGCATACCGTGTAAAATCATTGGGGGAAAGGACCCCGACGGACTGTCCAAGGAACCAGTTCCTACATCGGACGTAACCCGTCCGTCATGGACAATGCCGCCAACGTCCGTTAGCATAGCTTACCACCCTATATAACGAGGGGTGGAGAGTAAAATTCTGGAGTCGGCTCGCACAATTTTCTGCCATTTTGCGTTTCAGGAGTACTCACTCCTCATCATGACGATGCTGATATAGTTTTTCGCAGCCTCCACGTGATCCCACACTTTTAGATTGCCCCCTGTAGTCCAGATGAGGGTACCACTCTCGCGTCGTGCTGAACGGTCTTCGGACGACTTGCCGTTGACCTCTTTGAGCTGGAGGAGGCTTCAAAAGTGCACGCCTTTGTGCACTCCACTCCCCAGCAACGTCCTTTGAGTCTATTTTCATTAGGGCTTCGCCCCCTCGGGAGAGTCTTTTCTTTTCTGGGCTGGGACGTTGTAGGAGAAGGGGTGGGAGTGGGGGAGAGAGTTTTCCTTGGTGTAAGTGGGGTCAGCTTGAAGACCGGGGACTGGGAAAAGGAGAGATGTTTGCTGATTTTTTTGAGGGGGGAAGACGGGAGGCTGCTTGCCTTTTTGGCATAAGTGTCTTTTGGTCTCTCCGGAGACCCGGTAGCGAGACGGCTGCATGCGTCTTCCGCTGCTGCTTCTGCTCCTCCGCTGCATCTGATGCTGTGTTGTTGCTGCTGTTCTTCCTCCTCTCTGTTTCTTTTCAGGAAGAGGCTCTTGGTTGTGCCGCTGAGCCGGACTTCATGCGCTCCTCCGTTTTTTGGTTTTCGCCTCCGCAGGGTCCTGCTTGGTTGGCGAGGGTGTCGTCGCTCTCTTCCTGGGAGGAGTTGCCGACTCCTTTGGCTTGGGAGAGGGCGCAGGAGGGGACGCTGGCACTGCTGCTGCTTGGGCGGGCTGTTTTTCCGCCGACGGTTGGGCCTGGGTTTGGTTCTCCTTGCCAACCGTCTTCCATTCTCCCTCCTTTTGCTCCGCCGGGCCGTTTTTTGGTTGTGCCGGTTTTTCCGGCTTTTTCTGCTGTAGTAGCGGCGGCGGCGGTTAGTCGTCCGCGGAGGTTGGGTCTTGCAAATGGATTCTTGGTGGGGCACTCCCTGGCCACGTGGTTGGAGTCTCCGCAGACCCAGCAGAAGGGTTTTCTGCCCTCCACGACGACGTAGATCCTTTCCCCTGCAGTTGATGATGTTGGGGATTTTGGCCAACTTTTCACGAGCGACCGTCGCCTGCAGGATGAAGTCGCCAGTCAAGAAGACCTGCTTCGAGGTGAGCGCCTTTACTTCCTCGACCCTGCCGTACTGAGTGAAGAAAACCCCGACATGGTCTGGTGAGATAAACCATGGCACTCCGTGCAGGGTGATCTGGGTTCTGCGCGTGCCCATGTACTCAGTTTCCAGTATCAGGGTCTTGGTCTGCATGGTGGTGCCGGCCAGTTTTCTGGCCTCGTCGGCGGTGCTGAGCAGGACGTCCCACGTGGCGCAGCTGCGCCTAGCCACCATCTTGCCGTTGATTTTGAGGGCTTTGATGGCTTCCTCTATGGCGTCCCCATGACTCCGATGAGTTTGTGGCTTTTCAGGTCCTTGGTCAGCAGGGAGAGGATCCTGGGCTCGATCTCGCTCAGCGTTTCGGGTATCGGGAGGATTTCCGCTCCATTCACGTACTCGGCGTACTTGTCCTTGAGGGATTCGTAGTACGCAGCGCCCTTGAGTACTTTCTTGGATGGTGCCCTCCTTCCATGCCATGTTGGTGGGTACTGCTGCTGCTGGTTTCTGCTGCACAACTTCCGCCGACGTGGAGGGAACTGGAGATACTGGTGCCGCCGGTAGTGCCGGTAGTCTCGGTAGTCCAGGTAATCCGGGTGCTTCGGGTGCTTCTGGTACGGGGGTGTTGGTGTAGCTGGCGGTAAGCGCCAGTCCCTCCGTGCCTCCCACCGACGCCATGGTGAGAGGAGTGTTGTTATCCGGCCCATCGGAGGCCATGCCTCCTACGTGGCCTTACACCGGACAACTGCTTCCCGGTGTTTCGCGTTCCGAAGAACACTACTTTTACGCTGGCCCGAGCAATAAACTCGGGCTGGAAAACAGTTGCCTAAGACACAAAGCAATGGCAAATATCACTGCGGAACAAATGCTACGCTTTGAGCTTCTTATTACAAAACAACACAATACAACACAAAATCCCGGGTGGGAAGTGGTTGGTTTTATTTATTTGTAAAGTACAAATTGTGGCTCAAGGCCGAAAGGTGGGAGGGGGGAAGAAAAAACTCGGGTTGGTCTTCAGTACTCTATCCTATACCTAGCTAATCAGAATCACGACCCATACATACGTTACAATGTTTCTCATTCACCATAAGAATTTGTCCATCACTCTTACTTATCATGCACCAAAAATGTTTGCAAAAATAACATACCGAGGACCTACAAAAACGCCCCAAAAATGTGTATATAAAAAATTTGTGAATATTTACAATAGTTTGCAAAAATAACTTTAAAATTTTTTACATGAAATGGAATGTCATGATGGGCAGGGGTATGAAGTGAAAACAAAAAGTTCCCAAAACATAAAACAATTCAAATAAATGCATATACATCATGTTAATAAGACCCAAACACACCCTTCGTAATTAAAGAGGCCACTGTATTCTGCCTGTAGAGACAAAATCAAGCCGCCTTTCTTAAGGGGAATGGAGAAGCTGTGTACAAAATAAATTGGACTGGAGAATATATAAGGCTGACCCAGCCGAGAATAAACGGGACAAAATAACAATGGTCAGTGGGAATCTCGAACTGGATCATAACAAAAGCAATGGAGCCGGGAACAGGCTAGGACAAATACATTCACTCACATTAACTAGGTACGCAAAAGAACATCTTACCTAAACCACGGGAGGGGTTCCAACGAACCACCCCCGATGCGCCTAGCAGTCTAGAAGAGAAAATCAAGGCTAGCCTGGTCACGCGAACCAGGCTCGCTGCATTTATCCACCTTTCACCGAAGACTGTCGGGTGCAGTCGTTTCCGTCTGCCCTAATCTTCATTTGAGCTGGTGCCTTCAAAATATCGGATTAGATCCTGATCCGAAAGACGGCCTCCCCGCAAGACTTCCTCCAGACGCGTCATCCAAATCACCATTCTAGCCGTGGCCAGTAGCGACAGAAACACCATCCGTTTCACTCCAGAGTACGGGGGCGACACATTGTCCACAGCGTATGCGCGATCAATGAGCACGAGCTCTCGCGGCGCGATACGAGCAGTCAACTCGCCGACGCCCACAATGGGCGAACGCGCGAACAATGGAAGAAGGCGTGCGCCGGGACGTCTCTTTGATTCCAAGGTTGCAACGTTCACAATCTGGCAAACTGGGGTTGTACTATTGCGAAACGCTTGTCATTGAGCGACAAGCCATTCCGAGCCAATCGCCAGGTGAGAGAGAACTCAGAGTTGCTGAGCCAATCCGCACCCGGCGCCCAAGACCAATGAGAGCGGTACCCACTCGACATGCCGAGCTTACTGCACAGCTTATCCTTCACGGCACCCTCCACTAGTCCCCGATAGAAGAGTTTCCTAGGCTGTGAAAGGTCACTGGACCGTGGAATGGCTCGCAAGGCCGCCAGACATTCGAGCAGGAATTTCGGTCGCACCCAAGGCCTGACGGTCAGCCAAAGGGTCGGGGGAGATGGCAAGGCAAGGGAACATGTCCCTCACTACCCCCGCAAGCAACCGATCTTCCTCCAACGCGCGCCTCTGAGAAATGCCAACCTCGAAGCGAGCACGTGGCTCCTCAAGTGTGGCATTCCCAGACCCCCTTGACACGGACGGAGGCAAACAGGCTCCTTTGCTGACCATGTGTTTGCGTCCTCTCCACAGGCAGGGAGAATAGCAAACGCTCGAGCGCCTTCTCATGATCATCGCAAAGGGAAGTACTGACAGTCGGTAAAGGATCATGGGAAAGAGGTATGTGTTCACACACCTCCGCCACCTCACGGAGAGACCCCGTCGACGCCAAATCTTGACCGACGCGCCGACCTTTGCCAGTACTTGGACCAGTTTTTCTCCAGTTGTAAGTCCGGACCGAACCAAACTCCGAGGATTTTGACCGGCCCGTCCGTCCAGCCGTAGGCCTCGGGAGGGAAACACCCTTCCAGGCAACTAACCGCAAGCCGGAAGACTTGTCGCAGTTAATTCTGGCCCCCGTCACCTTCTCGTACCGTACAAGCGCCTGTTGTACCGCCTCTATGTCCCTGCGGGAGGACACAAAGGTCGTTACGTCATCGGCGTACGCGGAAACCCTGCTCGAGCTCCACCAGGGACGGCGATTCCACGTAGGACCGGACCGTGCGTCTCGTCCCTTAGCCGGCGAAGTAGCGGCTCCAACGCCAGGACGTAAAGGAGAGACGACAGTGGACAACCCTGTCGGACCGACCTAGACAGCGCGAAAGCTCCGGCGAAGCTTTCCGTTCACCTGCACCACAGCCTGGGGGGAGCGATACAGAGGCCAATCCGCTGCTGAAGTCGGGCTTGAATCCGGCGGCCTGCAGGATTACAGCCAGGTAGCCATGGTCAATCCTATCAAATGCCTTGGACTGATCCAAATTGATCAGCGCGGCCTCATCGTCGTCTTCTACACCCTATGATCGTGCGAATCAAGTGCAGGTTGCTCTGAATTGTTCTCCCTTCACAGAACAAGTCTGATCCGGTTCCAACAGAGACTCGGCAACCGGCTGCAAGCGATTCGTCAGGATCTTGGCTAGAATCTTTAACTCTGTGTTTAGCAGAGTTATGGGCCTGTAATCATCTAATTCTCCCAACCTTCTTGCCCTTCTCAACAAAGCGTGATCAATGCCCCGGTGATCCGACTGGGGATGGACCCCTGCCGAAACCAGTGGTTGAACACGACAGCCAAGATCGGGACAAAAAGGTGCGACATCCTCAAGTACAATTCATAGGCAAACCATCCAAACCTGGCGACTTGCCTCTGCCGACCTTCTTCAAGGCCACGTAGATTTCGTCCTCCAAAATCTCCCCCTTCTCGCAGCTAGCCGCTTCAGCCGGCAAAAGCCGGGGAAAGTCAGCCAAATAGCTGCGAAACTCCTCGTCGCGGAGACCAGGTTCCTTGGTAAAGCGGTGTTCGAAATGTTGCCGGAAAGCCTCGCACATGTCGTCAGTGGACCTTAGGAGATGTCCCTCCGGGTCGCGCACCTCTCGAATGTACCGGTCGCCGGCACGGCGAATTTCTTCCTTGCGCAGTTCCGCGCCCATGTTCACAGCTTCGGAAGACATCTTGCTTAACTTAGCCCTAATTACCTGACCCATGGCGCTCGTTAGTCGGGCGCTGCAGGGCCTCCCTGGCTAAGGCTATCTCTAGGGGATCCCCACCAGCCTCCGCCCGGGCGAAATTAGCTCTAAGTGTCTTTGCCTCTGCAGCCTTATCTAGGCTGAGCCGTTGGCCGTATTGGGTGGCGAAAGACCTAATGCTATCCTTAAGGCTAGCCCACCACTTACTCCCAATGACTCGCCCAATTAACGCCCGCTGAACTACTTAGTCAGCTGGTCACGAAAGTCCCGCCTGTCCAGTAAGGACTGATTGAACTTCCAGTAACCAGCCATTCTAGGCCTAAATTCTAACGCCACCCGGGCACACAAACGAGTTTGTGGTCCGAGTAGCCTAGCCAGTGGAACGTTGGACATTCTAAGAAGTCTATGTCGGCTTTCTCACTAACATCCTATCCAGGTACGCTGATACCCGGGTAGAAGGCCAACTATGCGTCCACGTCCACATGCTTCCCATCCGGATGATCGACCCGGTATCTATCGACGAGACCAAATTCGCCGATCAGATCGACCAGGCTGCGATCACCACCTCCACCTGCCAGCGCCCCTCCCTCTATCCCATTTCCACGAAGTTAGGATGGCATTCCAGTCCCCAACTAAGATTAGCCGTGTTGGATTCACCATGAAGGGCTCCAACAGCCGAAAGAAAGAGACTCGCTCACCTTGAACGTTGGGCGCGTAAACCGCAATCAGCCGGAACGTTCTGCTTTTCACTGCAATATCGGCTACGATGAGCCGGCCCTCGGCACCGACATGGACAAGGTCGATCCTCGCGTCCAGGGTACGCTTGACCAGCAAAGAAACTCCTCTGGCGATGCCGGCTCCCGTAGTTGAGTAGACGACGAAGTCGTTGGACAGCACACACGAGTCGACTTCGCAAACAAAGTGGGTCTCTTGGATCGCGGCGACATCCACGCCGAAGGACAGGAGGTCGCCAAGCAGGCGAGCCGCCTTACCCCGATCCTCAAGCTCCTCGCATTCAAGCTGGTTATCTGATAGACATCTAGTAGATCTGAAAAGAGAAACACTTAAACACGAGCGCATACTGCAAAATCATTGGGGGAAAGGACCCTGACGGACTGTCCAAGGGGACCATTAGTGTTTTACATCGGATTTTAACCGGTCCGTCGCGGGACAATGCCAACGTCCGTTAAGTATGTTAGTTTTACTACCCTATATAACGAGGGGTGGAGTAAACTGGGAGTCGGCCTGCACAATTTTTCGCCATTTCTATGGAAGCCCAGGAGTACCACTCCTCATCATGACGATGTTGGGATAAAGTTTTTCGGCAGCCTCCACGTGATCCCACACTTTTTGTGCCGCCCCCCGTAGTCCTGATGAGGGTAATTACCCCCGGGGCGTCGGGGAAGTTGAAAGGGTCTTCGGACGACTTGCCGTTGACCTCTTTGAGCTTGAGGAGTGGCTTCAAAGTGCACGCCTTTGTGCATTCCACTCCCTAGCTACGTCCTTTGAGTCTATTTTCATTAGGCTTCGCCCTCGGGAGAGTCCTTTTCTTTCTGGGCTGGGACGTAGTAGGAGAGGGGGTGTGAGTGGGGGAGAGAGTTTTCCTTGTGCAAGTGGGGTCAGCTTGGTTGACCGGGGATCAGTGAGAGATGTTTGCTGATTTTTTTGAGGGGGGAAGACGGGAGGCTGCTTGCCTTTTTGGCATAAGTGTCTTTTGGCCTCTCCGAGACCCGGGTAGCGAGACGGCTGCATGCGTCTTTCTGTCGCTGCTTCTGCTCCTCCGCTCGCATCTTGGTGCTGTGTTGCTGCTGCTGTTCTTCCTCCCTCTGTTTCTTTTTCAGGGAAGAGCCCTTGGTTGTGCCGCCGAGCCGACCTCCATCCGCTCCTCCCCGTCGGGGGTTTTTTGGTTTTCGCCTGCAGGGCGTCCTGCTTGGTTGGCGAGGGTGTCGTCGCCTTCTTCCTGGGAGGAGTTGCCGACTCCTTTGGTTTGGGAGAGGGCGCAGGAGGGACGCCGGCACCGTCGCTGCTTTGGCGGGTTGTTGCTTTTCCGCCGACGGTTGGGCCTCTTGGGTTTGGTTCCTCTCTTGCCAACCGTCTCCATTCTCCCTCCCCTTCGCCTGGCCGGGCCGTTTTTTGGTTGTGCCGGTTTTTCCGGCTTTTCTGCTGTAGTAGCGGCGGCGGCGGCGGTCGTCTGCGGAGGTTGGGTCTTTGGGTGCCGGATTCTTGGTGGGGCACTCCCTGGCCACGTGGTTGGAGTCTCCGCAGACCCAGCAGAAGGGTTTCCTGCCCTCCACGACGACGTAGATCCTTCTCCCCCTGCAGTTAATGATGTTGGGGATTTTGGCCAACTTTTCGCGAGCGACCGTCGCCTGCAGGATGAAGTCGCCAGTTAAAAAGCCCTGCTTCGAGGTGAGCGCCTTACTTCCTCGACCCCGCCGTACTGAGTGAAGAAAACCCCGACATGGTCTGGTGAGATGGGTTCATGGCACTCCGTGCAGGGTGATCTTGGCGTTCTGCGCGTGCCCATGTATTCGGTTTCCAGCAGCAGGGTCTTGGTCTGCATGGTGGTGCCGGCCAGTTTTTTGGCCTCGTCGGCGGTGCTGAGCAGGACGTCCCACGTGGCGTAGCTGCGCCTAGCCACCATCTTGCCGTTGATTCGAGGGCTTCGATGGCCTCCTCTATGGCGTCCTTGCCGACCTCGACAGCCGGCTTTTCGCGGTCCTTGGTCAGCAGGGAGAGGATCCTGGGCTCGATCTCGCTCAGCGTCTCTGGTATCGGAGGATTGCCCTTCACGTACTCAGCGTACTTGTCCTTGAGGGATTCGTAGCATGCAGCGCCCTTGAGTACTTTCTGGATGGTGCCCTCCTTCCATGCCATGTTGGTGGGTACCGCTGCTGCTGGTTTCTGCTGCACAACTCGTCGACGTGGAGGGAACTGGAGATACTGATGCCGCCGGTAGGTGCCGGTAGTTCGGAACAGGTAATCCGGGTGCTTCGGGTGCTTCTGGTGTGGGGTGTTGGCGTGGCTGGCGGTAAGCGCTAGTCCCTCCTCCGTGCCTCCCACCGACGCCATGGTGAGAGGAGTGTTGTTATCCGGCCCATCGGAGGCCATGCCCTACGTGGAGCCTACACCGGACAACTGTTTCCGGTGTTTCGCGTTCCGAAGAACACTACTTTTACGCTGGCCCGAGCAATAAACCTGGCTGGAAAACAGTTGCCCAAGACACAAAGCAATGGCAAATATCACTGCGGAACAAATGCTACGCTTTGAGCTTCTTATTACAAAACAACACAACAAAACAACACAAAATCCCGGGTGGGGAAGGGTTGGTTTTATTTATTTGTAAAAATACAAATTGTGGCTCAAGGCCGAAAAATTGGGAGGGGAAGAAAACTCGGGTTGGTCTTCAGTACTCTATCCTATACCTAGCTAATCAGAATCACGACCCATACATGCGTTACAATGGTTCTCATTCACCATAAGAATTTGTCCATCACCACTCTTACTTATCATGCACCAAAATGTCGCAAAAATAACATACCGAGGACCCACAAAACGCCCCAAATGTGTATATAAAAATTTGTGAATATTTAAGCAATAGTTTGCAAAAATAACTTTAAAAATTTTTACATGAAATGGAATGTCATGATGGGTAGGTGAAGAAAACAAAAATTCCCAAAACATAAAACAATTCAAATAAATGCATATACATCATGTTAATAAGACCCAAACATGACCTCCTCGTAATTAAAGAGGCCACTGTATTCTGCCTGTAGAGACAAAAATCAAGTCAGCTTCCTTTCTAAGGGGAATTGAGAAGCTGGGTACAAAATAAATTGGACTGGAGAATATATAAGGCTGACCCAGCCGAGAATAAAAACGGGACAAAATAACAATGGTCAGTGGGAATCTTCGAACTGGATCATAACAAAAGCAATGGAGCCGGAACAGGCTAGGACAAATACATTCACTCACATTAACTAGGTACACAAAAGAACATCTTACCTAAACCACGGGAGGGGTTCCAACGGAATCCACCCCGATGCGCCTAGCAGATCTAGAAGAGAACCGGGTTAGCCCCGGTCACGCGAACCAGGCTCGCCGCATTTATCCACCTTTCACTGAAGACTTGTCGGGTGCAGTCGTTTCCGTTCAGTTCTAATTCCCATTTTGAGCTGGTGCTCAAAATATCGGATTAGATCCTGATCCGAAAGACGGCCTCCCCGCAAGACTCCTCCAGACGCGTCATCCAAATCACCATTCTAGCCGTGGCCAGTAGCGACAGAAACACCATCCGTTTCACTCCAGAGCATGGTGGGGGGCGACACATTGTCCACAGCGTATGCGCGATCAATGAGCACGAGCTCTTCGCGGCGCGATACGAGCAGTCAACTCGCCGACATGCTCCCACAACGGGCGAACGCGCGAACAATGGAAGAAGGTGGCGTGCGCAGACGTCTCCTTGATTCCAAGGTTGCAACGTTCACAACTACAACCAGGCCCATTGCGAAACGCCTGTCATTGAGCGACAAGCTATTCTGAGCCAATCGCCAGGTGAGAGAGAACTCAGAGTTGCTGAGCCAATCCGCACCCGGCGCCCAAGACCAATGAGAGCGGTACTCCACTCTCGACATGCCGAGCTTACTGCACAGCTTATCCTTCACGGCACCCTCCACTAATCCCCGATAGAAGATTTTCCTAGGCTGTGAAAGGTCACTGGACCGTGGAATGGCCTGTAAGGCCGCCAGACATTCGAGCAGGAATTTCGGTCGCAACTCCAAGGCCTGACGGTCAGCCAAAGGGTCGGGGGGGTGATGGTAAGGCAAGGGAACATGTCCCTCACTACCCCCGCAAGCAACCGATCTTCCTCCAACGCAAGGGGCCCGAGAAATGCCAACTCAAGCGAGCACGTGGCTCCTCAAGTGTGGTATCTCTGCAGACCCCCCTTGACACGGACGGAGGCAGCAGGCTCCTTTGCTGACCATGTGTTTGCGTCCTCTCCACAGGCAGGAGAATAGCAAACGCTCGAGCGCCTTCTCATGATCATTGCAAAGGGGCATGTACTGACAGTCGCAGGTGCGATCATGGAAAGAGGTATGTGTTACACCTCCGCCAAGCCCTTCACGGAGAGACCCCGCGACGCCAAATCTTGACCGACGCGCCGACCTTTGCCAGTACTTGACCAGTTTTTCTCCAGTTGTAAGTCCGGACCGAACCAAACTCCGAGGAGCTTGACTGTCCGTCTGTCCAGCCGAAGGCCCTGTGAGGAAACACCCTTCCAGGCACCTAACTGCAAGCCGGATGACTTGTCGCAGTTAATTCTTGGCCCCTGTCACCTTCTCACTGTACAAGCGCCTGTTGTACCGCCCCCATGAACCTTCGCGGAGGACATAAAGGTCGTTACGTCATCGGCGTACGCGGAAACCCTCGCTCGAGCTCCACCAGGACGGCGATTCCACGTAGGACCGGACTGTGCGTCTCGTCCCTTAGCCGGCGAAGTAGCGGCTCCAACGCCAGGACGGGAAGGAGAGACGACAGTACAACTCGTCGGACCGACTCAGACAGCGCGAAAGCGCCCGACAGCTTCCCGTTCACCCGCACCACACAGCCCGGGGGGAGCGATACAGGAGGCTAATCCAGCGGCTGAAGTCGGGTTTGAATCCGGTGGCCCGCAGGACAGCAGCCAGGTAGCCATGGTCAATCCTATCAAATGCCTTGGACTGATCCAAATTGATCAGCGCGGCCTCCACGTCGTCTTCTACACCCTCTACGATCGTGCGAATCAAGTGCAGGTTGCTCTGAATTGTTCTCCCCTTCACAGAACAAGTCTGATCCGGTTCCAACAGAGACTCGGCAACTAGCTGCAAGCGATTCGTCAGGATCTTGTCAGAATCTTAACTCTGTGTTTAGCAGAGTTATGGGTCCGTAATCGTCTACCCCTCCCCCACCTTCTTTGCCCTTTTCAACAAAGTACGATCACGCTCCTGGTGATCCGACTGGGGATGGACCCCTCTGCCGAAACCAGTGGTTGAACACGACAGCCAAGATCGGGACAAAAGGTGCGACATCCTCAAGTACAATTCATAGGGCAAACCATCCAAACCTGGCGACTTGCCTCTGCCGACCTTCTTCAAGGCCACGTAGATTTCGTCCCCCGTAATCTCCCCTTCACAGCCAGCCGCTTCAGCCGGCAAAAAAGCCGGGAAAGTCAGCCAAATAGCTGCGAAACTCCTCGTCGCGGAGACCAGGTTCCTTGGTGAAGCGGTGTTCGAAATGTTGCCGGAAAGCCTCGCACATGTCGTCAGTGGACCTTAGAGATGTCCTCCGGGTCGCGCACCTCTCGAATGTACCGGTCGCCGGCACGGCGAATTTCTTCCTTGCGCAGTTCCGCGCCCATGTTCAAGGCTTCGGAAGACATCTTGCTTAACTTAGCCCTACCACCTGACCCATGTAGCGCTCGTTAGTCGGGCGCTGCAGGGCCTCCTGGCCAAGGCCATCTCTAGGGGATCCCCACCAGCCTCCGCCCGGGCGAAATTAGCTCAAGTGTCTTTGCCTTCGCAGCCTCATCTAGTTGAGCCGTTGGCTGTATTGGGTGGCGAAAGACCACTGCTATCCTTAAGGCTAGGCCCACCACTTACTCCCAATGACTCGCCCAATTAATGCCCGCTGAACTACTCTAGTCAGCTGGTCACGAAAGTCCTGCCTGTCCAGTAAGGACTGATTGAACTTCCAGTAACCAGCCATTCTAGGCCTAAATTCTAACGCCACCCGGGCACAAACGAGTTTGTAGTCCGAGTAGCTCAGCTAGTGTGAAACGTTGGACATTCTAAGAAGTCTATGTCGGCTTTCCTCACTAACATCCTATCCAGTGCCGCTGATACCCGGGTAGAAGGCCAACTATGCGTCCACGTCCACATGCTCCCATCCGGATGATCGACCCGGTATCTATCGACGAGACCAAATTCGCCGATCAGATCGACCAGGCTGCGATCACCACTCCACCCGCTAGCGCCCCCTCCTCTATCCCATTTGGGGGTTAGGATGGCATTCCAGTCCCCTAACTAAGATTAGCCGTGTTGGATTCACCATGAAGGGCTCCAACAGCCGAAAGAAAGAGACTCGCTCACCTTGAACGTTGGGCGCGTAAACCGCAATCAGCCGGAACGTCTTGCTTTTCACCGCAATATCGGCCACGATGAGCCGGCCCTCGGCACCGACATGGACAAGGTCGATCCCTGTCCAGGTACGCTTGACCAGCAAAGAAACTCCTCTGGCATGCCGGCTCCCGTTAAATGACGACAAAGTCGTTGGACAGCACACACGAGTCGACTTCGCAAACAAAGTGGGTCTTCTGGATCGCGGCGACATCCACGCCGAAGGACAGGAGGTCACGAAGCAGCGCGAGCTGCTCCGCCTCCCGATCCTCAAGCTCCTCGCATTCAAGCTGGCTATCTTGATAGACATCTAGTAGATCTGAAAAGAGAAAACACTTAAACACGAGCGCATACCGTAAAAATCATTAGAAAGGACCCCGACGGACTGTCCAAGGGAACCAGTTCCTACATCGGACGTAACCCGTCCGTCATGGACAATGCCGCCAACGTCCGTTGGGTATGTTAGTTTTACTTACCCTATATAACGAGGGGTGGGAGTAAAACTGGGAGTCGGCCTGCACAATTTTTCGCCATTTTCATAGTTCAGAGTACCACCTCTCATCATGACGATGTTAGATAAAGTTTTTCGGCAGCCTCCACGTGATCCCACACTTTTAGGTTGCCCCCTGTAGTCCCGATGAGGGTAATTACCCCCCGGGGGCGTCGGGGAAGCAACGGGTCTTCGGACGACTTGCCGTTGACCTCTTTGAGCTTGAGGGAGTGGCTTCAAAAGTGCACGCCTTTGTGCATTCCACTCCTAGCTACGTCCTTTGAGTCTATTTTCATTAGGGCTTCGCCCCTCGGGAGAGTCTTTTTCTTTCTGGGCTGGGACGTAGTGCAGGGAGAGGGGGTGGGGAGTGGGGGAGAGAGTTTTCCTTGGTGGGGCGGGGTCAGCTTGAAGACCGGGGACTGGGAAAGGAAGATGTTTGCTGATTTTTTTGAGGGGGGAAGACGGGAGGCCGTTTGCCTTTTGGCATAAGTGTCTTTTTTTGGCCTCTCCGGAGACCCGAAGGAAGAGACGGCTGCATGCGTCTTCCTGTCGCTGCTTCTGCTCCCTCCGCTGCATTTGGTGCTGTGTTGCTGCTGTTCTTCCTCCTCTCTGTTTCTTTTCAGGGAAGAGGCTCTTGGCTGTGCCGCTGAGCTGACCTCCATCCGCTCCTCCGTCGGGGTTTTTGCCTGCCCGCAGGGCGTCCCGTTTGGTTGGCGAGGGTGTCGTCGCCTTCTTCCTGGGAGGAGCGCCGACTCCTTTGGCTTTCCGGGGAGAGGGCGCAGGAGGGGACGCTGGCACTGCTGCTGTTTGGCGGGTTGCTTTTCCGCCGACGGTTGGCTCCTTGGGTTTGGTTCCCTCTTGCCAACCGTCTTCCATCTCCTTCCCCTTGCCCGCCGGGCCGTTTTTTGGTTGTGCCGGTTTTTCCGGCTTTTCTGTCAGTAGTAAGAAGCGGCGGCAGCGGCGGCGGTCGTCTGCGGAGGTTGGGTCTTGGGTGCCGGATTCCAGTGGGGCACCCCCGGCCACGTGGTTGGAGTCCTGCAGGACCCAGCAGAAGGGCTTCTTGCCCTCCACGACGACGTAGATCCTTCTCCCCCTGCAGTTGATAATGCTGGGGATTTTGGCCAATCTCGCGAGCGACCGTCGCCTGCAGGATGAAGTCGCCAGTCAAGAAGCCCTGCTTTGAGGTGAGCGCCTTTACTTCCTCGACCCTGCCGTACCGAGTGAAGAAAACGCCGACATGGTCTGCGGAGATGTCCATGGCACTCCGTGCAGGGTGATCTTGCCTCTTGCGCGTGCCCATGTACTCAGTTTCCAGTAGCAGGGTCTTGGTCTGCATGGTGGTGCCGGCCAGTTTTTTGGCCTCAATGGCGGTGCTGAGCAGGACGTCCCACGTGGCGCGGGCTGCGCCTAGCCACCATCTTGCCGTTGATTTTGAGGGCTTTGATGGCCTCCTTCAGTGGCGTCCCCGTTGACCCTGATGAGTTTGTGGCTTTTCAGGTCCTTGGTCAGCAGGGAGAGGATCCTGGGCTCGATCTCGCTCAGCGTCTCTTGGTATCGGGAGGATTTCCGCCCCTTCACGTACTCAGCGTACTTGTCCTTGAAGGATTCGTGGCACGCAGCGCCCTTGAGTACTTTCTGGATGGTGCCCTCCTTCCATGCCATGTTGGTGGGTACTGCTGCTGCTGGTTTCTGCTGCACAACTTCCGCCGACGTGGAGGGAACTGGAGATACCGGTGCCGCCGGTAGTGCCGGTAGTCTTGGTAGTCCAGGTAATCCGGGTGCTTCGGGTGCTTCTGGTGCGGGGTGCTGGGCGTGGCTGGCGGTAAGCGCCAGTCCCCCTCCGTGCCTCCCACCGACGCCATGGTGAGAGAGTGTTGTTATCCGCCCTTCGGAGGCCATGCCTCCTACGTGGCCTTACACCGACAATCCGTTTCGGTGTTTCGCGTTCCGAAGAACACTACTTTACGCTGGCCCGAGCAATAAACTCGGGCTGGAAAACAGTTGCCCAAGACACAAAGCAATGGCAAATATCACTGCGGAACAAATGCTACGCTTTGAGCTCTTTATTACAAGACAACACGAAATACAACACAAAATCCTGGGTGGGGAATGGTTGTCATGGATGGACGAAAATACAAATTAGCTCAAGGCCGAAAATTGGGAGGGGAAGAAAAACTCGGGTTGGTCTTCAGTACTCTATCCCATACCTAGCTAATCAGAACTACGACCCATACATGCGTTACAATGGTTCCCTATCTTCACCATAAGAATTTGTCCATCACCACTCTTACTTATCATGCACCAAAAATGTCGCAAAAATAACATACCGAGGACCTACAAATTATTCTTAAATGTGTATATAAAAATTTGTGAATATTTACAATAGTTTGCAAAAATAACTTTAAAAATTTTTGCATGAAATGGAATGTCATGATGGGCAGGTATGAAGAAAAACAAAAAAGTTCCCAAAACATAAAACAATTCAAATAAAATGTATATACATCATGTTTTTGGACAAGACCTAAACACACTCCCTCGTAATTAAAGAGGCCACTGTATTCTGCCTGTAGAGACAAAATCAAGCCGCTCTCTTTCTAAGGGGGAATGGAGAAGTTGGGTACAAAATAAATTCGACTTGAGAATATATAAGGCTGACCCAGCCGAGAATAAAACGGGACAAAATAACAATGGTCAGTGGGAATCTCGAACTGGATCATAACAAAAGCAATGGAGCCGGGAACAGGCTAGGACAAACATTCACTCACATTAACTAGGTACACAAAAGAACATCTTACTCAAACCACGGAGGGGTTCCAACGGAATCCACCCTGGATGCGCCTAGCAGATCTAGAAGAGAAAATCAAGGCTAGCCCCGGTCACGCGAACCAGGCTCGCTGCATTTATCCACCCTTCACCGAAGACTGCTGGTGCAGTCGTTTCCGTTCGCTCCTAATCTTCATTTGAGCTGGTGCTCAAAATATCGGATTAGATCCCGATCCGGAAAGACGGCCTCCCCCGCAAGACTTCCTCCAGACGCGTCATCCAAATCACCCATTCTAGCCGTGGCCAGAAGCGACAGAAACACCATCCGTTTCACTCAGAGTACGGGGGCGACACATTGTCCACAGGCGTATGCGATCAATGAGCACGAGCTTCGCGGCGTGATACGAGCAGTCAACTCGCCGACATGCTCCCACAACGGGCGAACGCGCGAACAATGGAAGAAGGCGCGCAGACGTCTCCTTGATTCCAAGGTTGCAACGTTCACAATCTGGCAAATCCGCCAGGCCCATTGCGAAACGCCTGTCATTGAGCGACAAGCCATTCCGAGCCAATCGCCAGGTGAGAGAGAACTCAGAGTTGCTGAGCCAATCCGCACCCGGCGCCCAAGACCAATGAGAGCGGTACTCCACCTCTCGACATGCCGAGCTTACTGCACAGCTTATCCTTCACGGCACCCTCCACTAATCCCCGATAGAAGATTTTCCCTAGGCTGTGAAAGGTCACTGACCGTGGAATGGCCCGTAAGGCCGTTAGACATTCGAGCAGAATTTTGGTCGCACCCAAGGCCTGACGGTCAGCCAAAGGGTCGGGGGGGTGATGGTAAGGCAAGGGAACATGTCCCTCACTACCCCCGCAAGCAACCGATCTTCCTCCAATGCGCGCTCGAGAAATGCCAACCTCGAAGCGAGCACGTGGCTCCTCAAGTGTGGCATTCCCAGACCCCCTTGACACGGACGGAGGTAGCAGGCTCTTGCTGACCATGTGTTTGCGTCCTCTCCACAGGCAGGAGAATAGCAAACGCTCGAGCGCCTTCTCATGATCATCGCAAAGGGAAGTACTGACAGTCGGTAAAGGATCATGGAAAGAGGTATGTGTTACACACCTCCGCCAAGCCCTTCACGGAGAGACCCCGTCGACGCCAAATCTTGACCGACGCGCTGACCTTTGCCAGTACTTCGACCAGTTTTTCTCCAGCTGTAAGTCCGGACTGAACCAAACTCCGGAGGAGTTTGACCGGCCCGTCCGTCCAGCCGAAGGGCTCCCAGGAAACACCTTCCAGGCACCTAACCGCAGGCCGGATGACTTGTCGCAGTTAATTCTGGCCCCTGTCACCTTCTCGTACCGTACAAGCGCCTGTTGTACCGCCTCTATGTCCCTGCGGGAGGACATAAAGGCTGCTGCTGTCATCGGCGCACGCGGAAACCCTGGCTCGAGCTCCACCAGGGACGGCGATTCCACGTAGGTAATCGGACTGTGCGTCTCGTCCCCAGCCGGCGAAGTAGCGGCTCCACCCGCCAGGACGTAAAGGAGAGACGACAGTGGACAACCCTGTCGGACCGACCCAGATGAGCGCGAAAGCGCCCGACAGCTTCCCGTTCACCTGCACCACAGCCTGGGGGGAGCGATACAGGAGGCTAATCCAGCGTGGGCTGAAGTCGGGTTTGAATCCGGCGGCCTGCAGGACAGCAGCCAGGTAGCCATGGTCAATCCTATCAAATGCCTTGGACTGATCCAAATTGATCAGCGCGGCCTCATCGTCGTCTTCTACACCCTCTACGATCGTGCGAATCAAGTGCAGGTTGCTCTGAATTGTTCTCCCCTTCACAGAACAAGTCTGATCCGGTTCCAACAGAGACTCGGCAACTAGCTGCAAGCGATTCGTCAGATCTTGGCCAGAATCTTAACTCTGTGTTTAGCAGAGTTATGGGCCTGTAATCGTCTAATTCCCTCCCAACCTTCTTGCCCTTTCTCAACAGCGTGATCACGCCCCTGGTGATCCGACCGGGGATGGACCCCTGCCGAAACCAGTGGTTGAACACGACAGCCAAGATCGGGACAAAAAGGTGCGACATCCTCAAGTACAATTCATAGGGCAAACCATCCAAACCTGGCGACTTGCTCCTGCCGACCTTCTTCAAGGCCACGTAGATTTCGTCCTCCGTAATCTCCCCCTTCACAGCTAGCCGCTCGAGCGGCAAAAGCCGGGGAAAAGTCAGCCAAATAGCTGCGAAACTCCTCGTCGCGGAGACCAGGTTCCTTGGTAAAGCGGTAGCCCGAAATGCTGCCGGAAAGCCTCGCACATGTCGTCAGTGGACCTTAGGAGATGTCCCTCCGGGTCGCGCACCTCTCGAATGTACCGGTCGCCGGCTCGGCGAATTTCTTCCTTGCGCAGTTCCGCGCCCATGTTCACAGCTTCGGAAGACATCTTGCTTAACTTAGCCCTAATTACCTGACCCATGTAGCGCTCGTTAGTCGGGCGCTGCAGGGCCTCCCTGGCCAAGGCTATCTCTAGGGGATCCCACCAGCCTCCGCCCGGGCGAAATTAGCTCTAAGTGTCTTTGCCTTCGCAGCCTTTTATCTAGGTTGAGCCGTTGGCTGTATTGGGTGGCGAAAGACCTAATGCTATCCCAAGGCTACCTCCACCACTTACTCCCAATGACCTGCCCAATTAATGCCCGCGAACTACTCTAGTCAGCTGGTCACGAAAGTCCCGCTCGTCCAGCAAGGACCGATTGAACTTCCAGTAACCGTAGCCGTCTCAGGCCCAAATTAACGCCACCCGGGCACAAACGAGTTTGTGGTCCGAGTAGCCTAGCCAGTGGAACGTTGGACATTCTAAGAAGTCTATGTCGGCTTCTCTCACTAACATCCTATCCAGGTACGCCAGATGCTCCGGTAGAAGGCCAACTATGCGTCCACGTCCACATGCTCCCATCCGACGTGATCGACCCGGTATCTATCGACGAGACCAAATTCGCCGATCAGATCGACCAGGCTGCGACTACCCACCTACCCGCTAGCGCTCCTCCCTCTATCCCATTTGGGGGTTAGGATGGCATTCCAGTCCCCAACTAAGATTAGCCGTGTTGGATTCACCACGAAGGGCTCCAACAGCCGAAAGAAAGAGACTCGCTCACCCTTTGAACGTTGGGCGCGGTAAACCGCAATCAGCCGGAACGTCTTGTTTTTCACTGCAATATCGGCCACGATGAGCCGGCCCTCGGCACCGACATGGACAAGGTCAACCGCGTCCAGGGTACGCTTGACCAGCAAAAAGAAACTCTCTTGGCATGCCGGCTCCTTGCATGTTGAATAGACGACAAAGTCGTTGGACAGCACACACGAGTCGACTTCGCAAACAAAGTAACTTTGGATCGCGGCGACATCCACGCCGAAGGACAGGAGGTCACGAAGAA
>JBBBDQ010016633.1:0-15740 GCA_037127315.1 Ascarosepion bandense | reverse complement strand
GTAACCACACACACACACACACACACACACACACACACATATATATATATATATGTATCTGGCAAAAACACGAGTTTGGCTTTTTTTATATGTCTGAATGTAAGACACCCAATTGTAGGCATTTCTCTATATGTTCCCATCAATTCTTACATTCAGACATATAAAAAAAGCCAAACTCTGTGTTGCCAGATACTTATATATATATATATATGTGTGTGTGTGTGTGTGTGTGTGTGTGTGTGGTTACACGAGTTTGGCTTTTTATATGTCTGAATGTAAGACACCCAATTGTAGGTACATTTCTCTATATGTTCCCACCTACATTCAGACATATAAAAAGCCAAACTGTAAAACCACACACACACACACACACACACACACACACACACATATATATATATATATGTATCTGGCAACATGAGTTTGGCTTTTTTTATATGTCTGAATGTAAGACACCCAATTGTAGGTACATTTCTCTATATGTTCCCATCAATTCTTACATTCAGACATATAAAAGCCAAACTCGTGTTGCCAGATACTTATATATATATATATGTGTGTGTGTGTGTGTGTGTGTGTGTGTGTGTGTGTGGTTACACGAGTTTGGCTTTTTTTATATGTCTGAATGTAAGACACCCAATTGTAGGTACATTTCTCATATGTTCCCATCAATTCTTACATTCAGACATATAAAAAGCCAAACTGTGTAACCACACACACACACACACACACACACACACACACATATATATATATCTATATATGTATCTGGCAACATGAGTTTGGCTTTTTTTATATGTCTGAATGTAAGACACCCAATTGTGGTAAGTGCACATTTCTCTATATGTTCCCCACTAATTCTACATTCAGACATATAAAAAAAGCCAAACTCGTGTTGCCAGATACTTATATATATATATATATGTGTGTGTGTGTGTGTGTGTGTGTGTGTGTGTGGTTACACGAGTTTGGCTTTTTTTATATGTCTGAATGTGTAAGACACCCAATTGTAGGTACATTTCTCTATATGTTCCCATCAATTCTTACATTCAGACATATAAAAAAAGCCAAACTCGTGTTGCCAGATACTTATATATATATATATATGTGTGTGTGTGTGTGTGTGTGTGTGTGTGTGTGGTTACATGAGTTTGGCTTTTTTTACATGTCTGAATGTAAAGACACCCAATTGTAGGTACATTTCTCTATATGTTCCCATCAATTCTTACATTCAGACATATAAAAAAAGCCAAACTCGTGTTGCCAGATACATATATATATATATATGTGTGTGTGTGTGTGTGTGTGTGTGTGTGTGTGTGGTTACATGAGTTTGGCTTTTTTTATATGTCTGAATGTAAGACACCCAATTGTAGGTACATTTCTCTATATGTTCCCATCAATTCTTACATTCAGACATATAAAAAAAGCCAAACTCGTGTTGCCAGATACATATATATATATATATGTGTGTGTGTGTGTGTGTGTGTGTGTGTGTGTGTGTGTGGTTACACGAGTTTGGCTTTTTTTATATGTCTGAATGTAAGACACCCAATTGTAGGTACATTTCTCTATATGTTCCCATCAATTCTTACATTCAGACATATAAAAAAAGCCAAACTTCAGGAGTTGCCAGATACATATATATATATATATGTGTGTGTGTGTGTGTGTGTGTGTGTGTGTGTGGTTACACGAGTTTGGCTTTTTTTATATGTCTGAATGTAAGACACCCAATTGTAGGTACATTTCTCTATATGTTCCCATCAATTCTTACATTCAGACATATAAAAAAAGCCAAACTCGTGTTGCCAGATACATACATATATATATATATATGTGTGTGTGTGTGTGTGTGTGTGTGTGTGTGTGTGGTTACACGAGTTTGGCTTTTTTTATATGTCTGAATGTAAGACACCCAATTGTAGGTACATTTCTCTATATGTTCCCATCAATTCTTACATTCAGACATATAAAAAGCCAAACTCAGGCTACAGATACATATATATATATATGTGTGTGTGTGTGTGTGTGTGTGTGTGTGTGTGTGGTTACATGAGTTTGGCTTTTTTATATGTCTGAATGTAAGACACCCAATTGTAGGTACATTTCTCTCTATATGTTCTACTCAATTCTTACATTCAGACATATAAAAAAAGCCAAACTCGTGTTGCCAGATACTTATATATATATATATATGTGTGTGTGTGTGTGTGTGTGTGTGTGTGTGTACATATTTATTTGGCTTTTTTATATGTCTGAACAAGACACCCAATTGTGTACATTTCTCTATATGTTCCCATCAAATTTTGACCAGACATATAAAAAAAGCCAAACTCGTAAGCACAGATACTTATATATATATATATATGTGTGTGTGTGTGTGTGTGTGTGTGTGTGTGTGTGGTTACACGAGTTTGGCTTTTTTTATATGTCTGAATGTAAGACACCCAATTGTAGGTACATTTCTCTATATGTTCCCATCAATTCTTACATTCAGACATATAAAAAGCCAAACTCTGTAAGTTGCCAGATACATATATATATATATATGTGTGTGTGTGTGTGTGTGTGTGTGTGTGTGTGTGGTTACACGAGTTTGGCTTTATATGTCTGAATGTAAGACACCCAATTGTAGGTACATTTCTCTATATGTTCCCATCAATTTTACATCTAGACATATAAAAAAAGCCAAACTCGTGTTGCCAGATACATATATATATATATATGTGTGTGTGTGTGTGTGTGTGTGTGTGTGTGTAATAGAGTTTGGCTTTTTTATATGTCTGGAATGTAAGACACCCAATGGTAGGTACATTTCCTTATGTTCCCATCAATTCTTACATTCAGACATATAAAAAAAAAGCCAAACTCGTGTTGCCAGATACTTATATATATATATATATGTGTGTGTGTGTGTGTGTGTGTGTGTGTGTGTGTGGTTACACGAGTTTACTTTTTTTATATGTCTGAATGTAAGACACCCAATTGTAGGTACATTTCTCTATATGTTCCCATCAATTCTTACATTCAGACATATAAAAAAGCCAAACTCGTATATAGATACTTATATATATATATATGTGTGTGTGTGTGTGTGTGTGTGTGTGTGTGTGTGGCTACATGAGTTTGGCTTTTTATATGTCTGAATGTAAGACACCCAATTGTAGGTACATTTCTCTATATGTTCCCATCAATTCTTACATTCAGACATATAAAAAAAGCCAAACTCGTGTTGTCAGATACTTATATATATATATATGTGTGTGTGTGTGTGTGTGTGTGTGTGTGTGTGGTTACACGAGTTTGGCTTTTATATGTCTGAATGTAAGACACCCAATTGTAGGTACATTTCTCTATATGTTCCCATCAATTCTTACATTCAGACATATAAAAAAAGCCAAACTCGTGTTGCCAGATAATACTTATATATATATATATATATGTGTGTGTGTGTGTGTGTGTGTGTGTGTGTGTGGTTACATGAGTTTGGCTTTTTTTATATGTCTGAATGTAAGACACCCAATTGTAGGTACATTTCTATATGTTCCCATCAATTCTTACATTCAGACATATAAAAAAAAGCCAAACTCGTGTTGCCAGATACATATATATATATATATGTGTGTGTGTGTGTGTGTGTGTGTGTGTGTACACAGAGTTTGGCTTTTTTTATATGTCTGAATGTAAGACACCCAATTGTAGGTACATTTCTCTATATGTTCTATCAATTCTTACATTCAGACATATAAAAAGCCAAACTCGTGTTGCCAGATACATATATATATATATATGTGTGTGTGTGTGTGTGTGTGTGTGTGTGTGTGTGGTTACACGAGTTTGGCTTTTTTTTATATGTCTGAATGTAAGACACCCAATTGTAGGTACATTTCTCTATATGTTCCCATCAATTCTTACATTCAGACATATAAAAAAAGCCAAACTCGTGTTGCCAGATACATATATATATATATATGTGTGTGTGTGTGTGTGTGTGTGTGTGTGTGTGTGGTTACACGAGTTTGGCTTTTTTTATATGTCTGAATGTAAGACACCCAATTGTAGGTACATTTCTCTATATGTTCCCATCAATTCTTACATTCAGACATATAAAAAAGCCAAACTCGTGTTGCCAGATACTTATATATATATATATATATGTGTGTGTGTGTGTGTGTGTGTGTGTGTGTGTGGTTACATGAGTTTGGCTTTATATGTGTCTGAAATGTAAGACACCCAATTGTAGGTACATTTCTCTATATGTTCCCATCAATTCTTACATTCAGACATATAAAAAAAGCCAAACTCGTGTTGCCAGATACATATATATATATATATATGTGTGTGTGTGTGTGTGTGTGTGTGTGTGTGTGGTTACACAGTTTGGCTTTTTATATGTCTGAATGTGTAAGACACCAATTGTAGGTACATTTCTCTATATGTTCCCATCAATTCTTACATTCAGACATATAAAAAGCCAAACTCGTGTTGCCAGATACATATATATATATATATGTGTGTGTGTGTGTGTGTGTGTGTGTGTGTGTGGTTACACGAGTTTCAGTTTTTTTTTGTTGATGTCTGAATGTAAGACACCCAATTGTAGGTACATTTCTCTATATGTTCCCATCAATTCTTACATTCAGATATAAAAAAAGCCAAACTCGTGTTGCCAGATACTTATATATATATATATGTGTGTGTGTGTGTGTGTGTGTGTGTGTGTGTGGTTACACGAGTTTGGCTTTTTTATATGTCTGAATGTAAGACACCAATTGTAGGTACATTTCTCTATATGTTCCCATCAATTCTTACATTCAGACATATAAAAAAAAGCCAAACTCGTGTTGCCAGATACATATATATATATATGTGTGTGTGTGTGTGTGTGTGTGTGTGTGTGTGGTTGCACGAGTTTGGCTTTTTTTATATGTCTGAATGTAAGACACCCAATTGTAGGTACATTTACATGTTCCCACTGGTCTACATTCAGACATATAAAAAAAGCCAAACTCTGTGTTGCCAGATACATATATATATATATATGTGTGTGTGTGTGTGTGTGTGTGTGTGTATACACGAGTTTGGCTTTATATGTCTGAATGTAAGACACCCAATTGTAGGTACATTTCTCTATATGTTCCCATCAATTCTTACATTCAGACATATAAAAAGCCAAACTCGTGTTGCCAGATACATATATATATATATATATGTGTGTGTGTGTGTGTGTGTGTGTGTGTGTGTGTGGTTACACGAGTTTGGCTTTTTTATATGTCTGAATGTAAGACACCCAATTGTAGGTGTACATTTCTCTATATGTTCCCATCAATTCTTACATTCAGACATATAAAAAAAGCCAAACTCGTGTTGCCAGATACATATATATATATATATGTGTGTGTGTGTGTGTGTGTGTGTGTGTGTGTGGTTACACGAGTTTGGCTTTTTTTATATGTCTGAATGTAAGACACTCAATTGTAGGTACATTTCTCTATATGTTCCCATCAATTCTTACATTCAGACAGGCAAAAAGCCAAACTCGTATACAGATACATATATATATATATATGTGTGTGTGTGTGTGTGTGTGTGTGTGTGTGTGGTTACACGAGTTTGGCTTTTTATATGTCTGAATGTAAAGACACCCAATTGTAGGTACATTTCTCTATATGTTCCCATCAATTCTTACATTCAGACATATAAAAAAAGCTAAACTCGTGTTGCCAGATACATATATATATATATATGTGTGTGTGTGTGTGTGTGTGTGTGTGTGTGTGTGTTACATTTATTTGGTTTATATGTCTGAATGTAAGACACCAATTGTAGGTACATTTCTCTATATGTTCCCTATATCAATTTACATTCAGACATATAAAAAAAGCCAAACTGTGTTGCCAGATACATATATATATATATATATGTGTGTGTGTGTGTGTGTGTGTGTGTATACATGATATTTGGCTTTTTATATGTCTGGAATGTAAGACACCCAATTGTAGGTACATTTCTCTATATGTTCCCATCAATTCTTACATTCAGACATATAAAAGCCAAACTCGTGTTGCCAGATACATATATATATATATGTGTGTGTGTGTGTGTGTGTGTGTGTGTGTGTATACATGAGTGGGCTTTTTATATGTCTGAATGTAAGACACCCAATTGTAGGTACATTTATATATGTTCCCATCAATTCTTACATTCAGACATATAAAAAAGCCAAACTCGTGTTGCCAGATACATATATATATATATATGTGTGTGTGTGTGTGTGTGTGTGTGTGTGTGTGGTTACACGAGTTTGGCTTTTTTATATGTCTGAATGTAAGACACCCACTGTAGGTACATTTCTCTATATGTTCCCATCAATTCTTACATTCAGACATATAAAAAGCCAAACTCGTGTTGCCAGATACTTATATATATATATATATGTGTGTGTGTGTGTGTGTGTGTGTGTGTGTGTGTGGCTCTGAGTTTGGCTTTATGTCTGAATGTAAGACACCCAATTGTAGGTACATTTCTCTATATGTTCCCATCAATTTACATTCAGACAGATTACATATAAAAAAGCCAAACTCGTGTTGCCAGATACATATATATATATATATATGTGTGTGTGTGTGTGTGTGTGTGTGTGTGTTACATGAAGTTTGGTGTATATGTCTGAATGTAAGACACCCAATTGTAGGTACATTTCTCTATATGTTCCCATCACCCTTACATTCAGACATATAAAAAAGCCAAACTCGTATTGCCAGATACATATCTATATATATATGTGTGTGTGTGTGTGTGTGTGTGTGTGTGTGTGTGTGGTTACACGAGTTTGGCTTTTTTATATGTCTGAATGTAAGACACCCAATTAGTACATTTCTCTATATGTTCCCATCAATTCTTACATTCAGACATATAAAAAGCCAAACTCGTGTTGCCAGATACATATCTATATATATATGTGTGTGTGTGTGTGTGTGTGTGTGGGTTACACGAGTTTGGCTTTTTTTATATGTCTGAATGTAAGACACCCAATTGTAGGTACATTTCTCTCTATATGTTCCCATCAATTTACATTCAGACATATAAAAAAGCCAAACTCGTGTTGCCAGATACATATATATATATATATGTGTGTGTGTGTGTGTGTGTGTGTGTGTACATATATCTGAATGTAAGACACCCAATTGTAGGTACATTTCTCTATATGTCTCTATATCAATTCTTACATTCAGACATATAAAAAAAGCCAAACTCGTGTTGCTCAGATACATATATATATATATATATGTTTGTGTGTGTGTGTGTGTGTGTGTGTGTATTTGGCTTTTTTTATATGCCTGAATGTAAGACACCCAATTGTAGGTACATTTCTCTATATGTTCCCATCAATTCTTACATTCAGACATATAAAAAAGCCAAACTCGTGTTGCCAGATACTTATATATATATATATGTGTGTGTGTGTGTGTGTGTGTGTGTGTGTGTGTGTGTGGTTACACGAGTTTGGCTTTTTATATGTCTGAATGTAAGACACCCAATTGTAGGTACATTTCTCTATATGTTCCCATCAATTCCTTACATTCAGACATATAAAAAGCCAAATCCCGTGTTGCCAGATACATATATATATATATGTGTGTGTGTGTGTGTGTGTGTGTGTGTGTGTGGTTACACGAGTTTGGCTTTTTTTATATAAGTCTGAATGTAAGACACCCAATTGTAGGTACATTTCTCTATATGTTCCCATCAATTCTTACATTCAGACATATAAAAAAGCCAAACTCGTTGCCAGATACATATATATATATGTGTGTGTGTGTGTGTGTGTGTGTGTGTGTGTGTGGTTACACGAGTTTGGCTTTTTTTATATGTCTGAATGTAAGACACTCCAATTGTAGGTACATTTCTCTATATGTTCCCATCAATTCTTACATTCAGACATATAAAAAAGCCAAACTCGTGTTGCCAGATACATATCTATATAAATGTGTGTGTGTGTGTGTGTGTGTGTGTGTGTGTGTGTGTGGTTACACGAGTTTGGCTTTTTTTATATGTCTGAATGTAAGACACCCAATTGTAGGTACATTTCTCTATATGTTCCCATCAATTTACATTCAGACATATAAAAAATAAACTCGTTGCCAGATACATATATATATATATATATGTGTGTGTGTGTGTGTGTGTGTTACACGTATTTAAATTTTTATATGTCTGAATGTAAGACACCCAATTGTAGGTACATTTCTCTATATGTTCCCATCAATTCTTACATTCAGACATATAAAAAGCCAAACTCGTGTTGCCAGATACATATCTATATATATATGTGTGTGTGTGTGTGTGTGTGTGTGTGTGTGTGTGTGTGGTTACACGAGTTTGGCTTTTATATGTCTGAATGTAAGACACCCAATTGTAGGTACATTTCTCTATATGTTCCCATCAATTCTTACATTCAGACATATAAAAAGCCAAACTCGTGTTGCCAGATACATATATATATATATATGTGTGTGTGTGTGTGTGTGTGTGTGTGTGTGTGTGGTTACACGAGTTTGGCTTTTTTTATATGTCTGAATGTAAGACACCCAATTGTAGGTACATTTCTATGTTCCCATCAATTCTTACATTCAGACATATAAAAAAGCCAAACTCGTGTTGCCAGATACATATCTATATATATGTGTGTGTGTGTGTGTGTGTGTGTGTGTGTGTGTGTGTGTGGTTACACGAGTTTGGTTTTTTTATATGTCTGAATGTAAGACACCCAATTAGTACATTTCTCTATATGTTCCCATCAATTTACATTCAGACATATAAAAAAAGCCAAACTCGTGTTGCCAGATACATATCTATATATATGTGTGTGTGTGTGTGTGTGTGTGTGTGTGTAAAGAAGATGGTTTTTATATGTCTGAATGTAAGACACCCAATTGTAGGTACATTTCTCTATATGTTCCCATCAATTCTTACATTCAGACATATAAAAAGCCAAACTCGTGTTGCCAGATACATATCTATATATGTGTGTGTGTGTGTGTGTGTGTGTGTGTGTGTGTGTGGTTACACGAGTTTGGCTTTTTTATATGTCTGAATGTGTTGACACCTAATTGTAGGTACATTTCTCTATATGTTCCCATCAATTCTTACATTCAGACATATAAAAGCAAACTCGTGTTTATGAATACATATCTATATATATGTGTGTGTGTGTGTGTGTGTGTGTGTGTGTGTGTGTGTGGTTACACGAGTTTGGCTTTTTATATGTCTGAATGTAAGACACCCAATTGTAGGTACATTTCTCTATATGTTCCCATCAATTCTTACATTCAGACATATAAAAAAGCCAAACTCATGTTGCCAGATACATATCTATATATATGTGTGTGTGTGTGTGTGTGTGTGTGTGTGTGTGTGTGTGGTTACACGAGTTTGGCTTTTTTTATATGTCTGAATGTAAGACACCCAATTGTAGGTACATTTCTCTATGTTCCCATCAATTCTTACATTCAGACATATAAAGAAAGCCAAGCCTCATGTTGCCAGATACATATCTATATATATGTGTGTGTGTGTGTGTGTGTGTGTGTGTGTGTGTGTGTGGTTACACGAGTTTGGCTTTTTTATATGTCTGAATGTAAGACACCCAATTGTAGGTACATTTCTCTATATGTTCCCATCAATTCTTACATTCAGACATATAAAAAATGCCAAACTCGTGTGTTTGCCAGATACATATCTATATATATGTGTGTGTGTGTGTGTGTGTGTGTGTGTGTGTGTGTGTGGTTACACAGTTTTAGCTTTTTATATGTCTGAATGTAAGACACCCAATTGTAGGTACATTTCTCTATATGTTCCCATCAATTCTTACATTCAGACATATAAAAAGCCAAACTCATGTTCACCAGATACATATCTATATATATGTGTGTGTGTGTGTGTGTGTGTGTGTGTGTGTGTGTGTGGTTACACGAGTTTGGCTTTTTTTATATGTCTGAATGTAAGACACCCAATTGTAGGTACATTTCTCTATATGTTCCCATCAATTCTTACATTCAGACATATAAAAAAGCCAAACTCGTGTTGCCAGATACATATCTATATATATATGTGTGTGTGTGTGTGTGTGTGTGTGTGTGTGTGTGTGTGTGGTTACACGAGTTTGGCTTTTTTTATATGTCTGAATGTAAGACTTCCAATTGTAGGTACATTTCTCTATATGTTCCCATCAATTCTTACATTCAGACATATAAAAGCCAAACTCGTGTTGCCAGATACATATCTATATATATGTGTGTGTGTGTGTGTGTGTGTGTGTGTGTGTGTGTGTGTGTGGTTACACGAGTTTGGCTTTTTTTATATGTCTGAATGTAAGACACCCAATTGTAGGTACATTTCTATATGTTCCCATCAATTCTTACATTCAGACATAAAGCCAAATGTGTTGCCAAATACATATCTATATATATGTGTGTGTGTGTGTGTGTGTGTGTGTGTGTGTGTGTGTGGTTACACGAGTTTAGCTTTTTATATGTCTGAATGTAAGACACCCAATTGTAGGTACATTTCTCTATATGTTCCCATCAATTCTTACATTTGAACATATAAAAAGCCAAACTTCATGTTCTGAATACATATATATATATATATGTGTGTGTGTGTGTGTGTGTGTGTGTGTGTGGGTACACGAGTTTGGCTTTTTTTATATGTCTGAATGTAAGGCCTTTTAATTGTAGGTACATTTCTCTATATGTTCCCATCAATTCTTACATTCAGACATATAAAAAGCCAAACTCGTGTTACCAGATACATATCTATATATATGTGTGTGTGTGTGTGTGTGTGTGTGTGTGTGTGTGTGTGGTTTACACGAGTTTGGCTTTTTTTATATGTCTGAATGTAAGACACCCAATTGTAGGTACATTTCTCTATATGTTCCCATCAATTCTTACATTCAGACATATAAAAGTAAACCGTGTTGCCAGATACATATCTATATATATGTGTGTGTGTGTGTGTGTGTGTGTGTGTGTGTGTGTGGTTACACGAGTTTGGCTTTTTTTATATGTCTGAATGTAAGACACCCAATTGTGAGTACATTTCTCTATATGTTCCCATCAATTCTTACATTCAGACATATAAAAAGCCAAATGTGTTACCAGATACATATATATATATATATGTGTGTGTGTGTGTGTGTGTGTGTGTGTGTGGTTACACGAGTTTGGCTTTTTTTATATGTCTGAATGTAAGACACCCAATTGTAGGTACATTTCTCTATGTTCACATCAATTCTTACATTCAGACATATAAAAAGCAAATAATATTTGCCAGATACATATCTATATATATGTGTGTGTGTGTGTGTGTGTGTGTGTGTGTGTGTGTGTGGTTACGAGTTTGGCTTTTTTATATGTCTGAATGTAGACACCCAATTGTAGGTACAATTTTCTCTATAGCACTACATCAATTCTTACATTCAGACATATAAAAAGCCAAACTCGTGTTGCCAGATACATATATATATATATGTGTGTGTGTGTGTGTGTGTGTGTGTGTGTGTGGTTACACGAGTTTGGCTTTTTTTATATGTCTGAATGTAAGACACCCAATTGTAGGTACATTTCTCTATGTATGTCCCATCAATTCTTACATTCAGACATAAAAAAAGCCAAACTTCATGTTGCCAGATACATATATATATATATGTGTGTGTGTGTGTGTGTGTGTGTGTGTGTGTGTGTGGTTACACGAGTTTGGCTTTTTTTATATGTCTGAATGTAAGACACCCAATTGTAGGTACATTTCTCTATATGTTCCCATCAATTCTTACATTCAGACATATAAAAAGCCAAACTCATTGAATACATATATATATATATATGTGTGTGTGTGTGTGTGTGTGTGTGTGTGTGTGGTTACACGAGTTTGGCTTTTTTATATGTCTGAATATAAGACACCCAATTGTAAGTACATTTCTCTATATGTTCCCATCAATTCTTACATTCAGACATATAAAAAAGCCAAACTTCATGTTGCCAGATACATATATATATATATATGTGTGTGTGTGTGTGTGTGTGTGTGTGTGTGTGGTTACACGAGTTTGGCTTTTTTTATATGTCTGAATGTAAGACACCCAATTGTAGGTACATTTCTCTATATGTTCCCATCAATTCTTACATTCAGACATATAAAAAGCCAAATACGTGTTCAAATACATATCTATATATATGTGTGTGTGTGTGTGTGTGTGTGTGTGTGTGTGTGGTTACACGAGTTTGGCTTTTTTTATATGTCTGAATGTAAGACACCCAATTGTAGGTACATTTCTCTATATGTTCCCATCAATTCTTGAACAGACATATAAAAAACAAACTCATGTTGCCAGATACATATATATATATATATGTGTGTGTGTGTGTGTGTGTGTGTGTGTGTGTGGTTACACGAGTTGTAGCTTTTTATATGTCTGAATGTAAGACACCCAATTGTAGGTACATTTCTCTATATGTTCCCATCAGTTACATTCAGACATATAAAAAGCCAAACTCGTGTTGCCAGATGCATATCTATATATATGTGTGTGTGTGTGTGTGTGTGTGTGTGTGTGTGTGTGGTTACACGAGTTTGGCTTTTTTTATATGTCTGAATGTAAGACACCCAATTGTAGGTACATTTCTCTATATGTTCCCATCAATTCTTACATTCAGACATATAAAGCCAAACTCATGTTCTAGATACATATATATATATATATGTGTGTGTGTGTGTGTGTGTGTGTGTGTGTGTGGATTTACACGAGTTTGGCTTTTTATATGTCTGAATGTAAGACACCCAATTGTAGGTACATTTCTCTATATGTTCCCATCAATTCTTACATTCAGACATATAAAAACAAACTAATGTTGCCAGATACATATATATATATATGTGTGTGTGTGTGTGTGTGTGTGTGTGTGTGTGGTTACACGAGTTTGGCTTTTTTTTTATATGTCTGGTCATAAGACACCCAATTGTAGGTACATTTCTCTATATGTTCCCATCAATTCTTACATTCAGACATATAAGCAAATATGTGTTGCCAGATACATATCTATATATATATGTGTGTGTGTGTGTGTGTGTGTGTGTGTGTGTGGTTACACGAGTTTGGCTTTTTTTATATGTCTGAATGTAAGACTTTTAATTGTAGGTACATTTCTCTATATGTTCCCATCAATTCTTACATTCAGACATATAAAAAAGCCAAGCCTCGTGTTGCCAGATACATATCTATATATATATGTGTGTGTGTGTGTGTGTGTGTGTGTGTGTGTGGTTACACGAGTTTGGCTTTTTTTTTATATGTCTGAATGTAAGACACCCAATTGTAGGTACATTTCTCTATATGATACATCAATTCTTACATTCAGACATATGCGCTCGCTCATGTTCTGAATACATATCTATATATATATGTGTGTGTGTGTGTGTGTGTGTGTGTGTGTGTGGTTACACGAGTTTGACACATATGTCTAGATATAGACACCCAATTGTAGGTACATTTCTCTATATGTTCCCATCAATTCTTACATTCAGACATATAAAAAAAGCCAAACTCATGTTGCCAGATACATATATATATATATATGTGTGTGTGTGTGTGTGTGTGTGTGTGTGTGTGGTTACACACAGGTTTGGCTTTTTTTATATGTCTGAATGTAAGACACCCAATTGTAGGTACATTTCTCTATATGTTCCCATCAATTCTTACATTCAGACATATAAAAAGCAAACTCGTGTTGCCAGATACATATCTATATATATATGTGTGTGTGTGTGTGTGTGTGTGTGTGTGTGGTTACACGAGTTTGGCTTTTTTTATATGTCTGAATGTAAGACACCCAATTGTAGGTACATTTCTCTATATGTTCCCATCAATTCTTACATTCAGACATGTAAAAAAGCCAAACTCATCAGGTATAAGATACATATATATATATATATGTGTGTGTGTGTGTGTGTGTGTGTGTGTGTGTGGTTACACGAGTTTGGCTTTTTTTATATGTCTGAATGTAAGACACCCAATTGTAGGTACATTTCTCTATATGTTCCCATCAATTCTTACATTCAGACATATAAACGTGTTGCCAGATACATATCTATATATATATGTGTGTGTGTGTGTGTGTGTGTGTGTGTGTGTGGTTACACGAGTTTGGCTTTTTTTATGTCTAGATGTAAGACACCCAATTGTAGGTACATTTCTCTATATGTTCCCATCAATTCTTACATTCAGACATATAAAAAAGCCAAACTCATGTTGCCAGATACATATATATATATATATGTGTGTGTGTGTGTGTGTGTGTGTGTGTGTGTGTGTGTGTGGTTACACGAGTTTGGCTTTTTTTTTATATGTCTGAATGTAAGACACCCAATTGTAGAGTGCCATTTCTCTATATGTTCCCACATCAATTCTTACATTCAGACATATAAAAAGCCAAACTCATGTTCTTGAATACATATATATATATATATGTGTGTGTGTGTGTGTGTGTGTGTGTGTGTGTGGTTACACGAGTTTGGCTTTTTATATGTCTGAATGTAAGACACACAATTGTAGGTACATTTCTCTATGTGTTCCCATCAATTCTTACACATTCAGACATATAAAAAGCCAAACTCATGTTGTAGATGCTTGTGTGTGTGTGTGTGTGTGTGTGTGTGTGTGTGTGTGTGTGTGTGTGTGTGGTTACACGAGTTTGGCTTTTTTTATATGTCTGAATGTAAGACACCCAATTGTAGGTACATTTCTCTATATGTTCCCATCAATTCTTACATTCAGACATATAAAAGCCAAATGGTTACCAGATACATATATATATATATATGTGTGTGTGTGTGTGTGTGTGTGTGTGTGTGTGTGGTTACACGAGTTTGGCTTTTTTTATGTCTGAATGTAAGACACCCAATTGTAGGTACATTTCTCTATGTGTTCCCATCAATTCTTACATTCAGACATATGCACAAAGAGCCAAATATGGTGCCAGATACATATATATATATATATGTGTGTGTGTGTGTGTGTGTGTGTGTGTGTGTGGTTACACGAGTTTGGCTTTTTTTATATGTCTGAATGTAAGACACCCAATTGTAGGTACATTTCTCTATGTGTTCTCAATTCTTACATTCAGACTGCCTTAAAAACCAAACTTCTCGTGTTTTCAGTCATATATATATATATATGTGTGTGTGTGTGTGTGTGTGTGTGTGTGTGTGTGGTTACACGAGTTTGGCTTTTTTATATGTCTGAATGTAAGACACCCAATTGTAGGTACATTTCTCTATATGTTCCCATCAATTCTTACATTCAGACATATAAGCCAAACTCATGTTGCCAGATACATATATATATATATATGTGTGTGTGTGTGTGTGTGTGTGTGTGTGTGTGGTTACACGAGTTTGGCTTTTTTTGTATGTCTGAATGTAAGGCTTTTTAATTGTAGGTACATTTCTCTATATGTTCCCATCAATTCTTACATTCAGACATATAAAAAGCCAAATGTGTTGCCAGATACATATATATATATATATGTGTGTGTGTGTGTGTGTGTGTGTGTGTGTGGTTACACGAGTTTGGCTTTTTTTATATGTCTGAATGTAAGACACCCAATTGTAGGTACATTTCTCTGTATGTTCCCATCAATTCTTACATTCAGACATATAAAAAAAGCCAAACTCGT
>JBBBDQ010016626.1:0-20497 GCA_037127315.1 Ascarosepion bandense | reverse complement strand
TCATCTTCATTCCCACTCTCCTCTTCATTCCCACTCTCCTCTTCAATTCTACTCTCTCTCTTCTATTCCTCTCCATTCCCTCTCTCTTCATTCCCTCTCTCCTGCCTAGACTTTCCCTCCTCTCTCTCTTCATTCCCAATCTCCTCTTCATTCTCCCTTCTCTTCATTCAACTCTCCTCTTCATTCCCACTCTCCTCTTCATTCCCCTCTCTTCATTCCCACTCTCCTCTTCATTCCCTCTCCTCTTCATTCCCACTCTCCTCTTCATTCCCTCCTCTCCTCTTCATTCCCACTCTCTTTATACGCACTCTCCTCTTCATTCCCATTCTCCTCTTCATTCCCACACTCTCCTTCATTTCACTCTCTCTTCATTCCCTCTCCTCTTCATTCCCACTCTCCTCTTCATTCCCACTCTCCTCTTCATTCCCACTATCCTCTTCATTCCCACTCTCCTCTTCATTCCCACTCTCTCTTCATTCTCACTCTCTTCATTCCCACTCTCTTCATTCCCTTTCTCTCTTCATTCCCACTCTCTTCATTCCCCTCCATCTTCATTCCCACTCTCCTCTTCATTCCCACTCTCTTCATTCCCTCTCTCTCTTCATTCCCTCTCCTCTTCATTCCCACTCTCTCTTCATTCCCTCTCCCTCTTCATTCCCACTCTCCTCTTCATTCCCCTCTCTTCATTCCCCACTCTCCTCTTCATTCCCACTCTCTTCATTCCCACTCTCCTCTTCATTCCACTCTCCTCTTCATTCCTCTCTCCCTCTTCATTCACTCTCCTCTTCATTTCCTCCATGGCAATTCCAACTCTCCACTTCATTCACCCTCCTCTTCATTCCCTCCTCTCTTCATTTCCACGCTCCTCTTCGTTCCCACTCCTCGTCATTCCCTCTCTTCTTCATTCCCCTCACCTCTTCATTCCCACTCTCCTCTTCATTCCCCACTCGCCTCTTCATTCCACCTCTCTTCATTCCCACTCCTCCTCTTCATTTCCTCTCATCTTCATTCCCACTCTCCTCTTCATTCCCCACTCTCCGTCTTCATTCCTCTCTTTGTTCCCTCCTCCTCTTCATTCCCATTCTCTTCTTCGTCCCACTCTCCTCTTCATTCCCACTCTCTCCATTCCCTCTGTTCTTCATTCCCACTCTCCTCTTCGACCACTCTCCTCTTGTTCCCACTCTCATCTTCTTATTCCCTCACATCTTCATTTCCACTCTCCTCTTCATTCCCACTCTCACCTCTTCAATTCCCTCTCCTCTTCATTCCCCTCTCTCCATTCCCTCTCCTCTTCATTCCCTCTCTCCTCTTCATTCCCTCTCTCCTCTTCATTTAATCTCCTCTTCATTCTCGCTCTTCATTCCAACTCTCCTCTTCGACTCCCTCTCCTCTTCATTCCCACTCTCTTCATTCCTCTCCTCTTCATTCCCACTCCTCCTCTTCATTCCCTCTCCTCTTCATTTCCCACTCTCTTCATTCGCACTCTCCTCTTCATTCCCACTCTCTCTTCATTCCCATTCTCCTCTGTTCCACACTCCTCCCATTCCCACACTCCTCTTCATTCCCTCTCCTCTTCATCCCCACTCTCCTTTCATTCCCCCTCTCCTCTTCATTCCCACTGTCCTCTTCTCCATTCCTCTCTTCATTCCCACTCTCTTCATTCTTACTCTCTTCATTCCCTCTCTTCATTCCTCTCCTCTTCATTCCCTCTCTTCATTCCTCTCCTCATCTTGTTCCCACTCTCATCTTCATTCCCCACTCTCTCATTCCTCTCTCCTCTTCATTCCTCTCCTCTTCATTCCCTCTCTTCATTCCCTCTCTCTTCATTCCCACTCTCCTCTTCATTCCCACTCTCTACATTCCCACTCTCCTCTTCATTCCACTCTTCATTCTTAATCTCTTCATTCCCTCTCTTCATTCCCACTCTCCTCTTCATTCCCACTCTCTTCATTCCCACTCTCTCTTCATTCCCTCTCCTCTTCATTCCCTCTCTCCTCTTCATTCGCACTCTCCTCTTCATTTCCACTCACTTCTTCAACTCCACTTCATTCCCACTCTCCTCTTCATTCCCTCTCTTCATTCCCTCTCCTCTTCATTCCCTCTCCTCTTCATTCCCACTCTCTTCATACACTCTCCTCTTCATTCCCATTCTCACCTCTTCATTCCCACACTCCTCTCTGTTCCACTCTCCTCTTCATTCCCTCTCCATCTTCATTCCACTCTCTCTTCATTCCCACTCTCCTCTTCATTCCCACTATCCTCTTCATTCCCACTCTCCTCTTCATTCCCTCTCTTCATTCTTACTCTCCTTCATCCCTCTCTTCATTCCCACTCTCCTCTTCATTCCCACTCTCTTCATTCCCACTCTCATCTTCATTCCCTCTCCTCTTCATTCCTCTCTTCATTCCCTCTCTCCTCTTCATTCCCTCTCCTCTTCATTCCCTCTCTTCATTCCCTCTCCTCTTCATTCCCACTCTCCTCTTCATTCCTTTCTCTTCATTCCCACTCTCCTCTTCATTCCCACTCTCTTCATTCCCACTCTCTCCTCTTCATTCCCTCTCCTCTTCATTCCCTCTCTCCTCTTCATTCCTCTCCTCTTCATTTCCACTCACTTCATTCCAACTCTCCCTTCATTCCCACTCTCCTCTTCATTCCCACTCTCTCTTCATTTCACGCTCCTCTTCGTTCCCACACTCCTCATCCATTCCTCTCTCTGCTTCATTCCCACTCGCCTCTTCATTCCCTCCTCTTCATTCCCACTCACCTCTTCATTCCCACTCCTCTTCATTCCCTCTCCTCTTCATTTCCCTCTCATCTTCATTCCCTCTCCTCTTCATTCCCACTCTCGTCTTCATTCCTCTTCATTCCCACTCTCTCTTCATTCCATTCTCTTCTTCATTCCCACTCTCCTCTTCATTCCACTCTCTCCATTCCCACTCTGTTCTTCATTCCCTCTCCTCTTCATTCCCACTCCTCTTCATTCCCAACTCTCTCTTCATTCCCACTCACATCTTCATTCCCACTCTCCTCTTCATTCCCTCTCTCTTTAAATTCCCTCTCTCTTCATTCCCTCTCTCCATTCCCGCCTCTCTGCCTGTTCCTCTCTCTCTCTCTCTCTCTCTCTCTCTAATCTCTCTCTTCATTCTCGCTCTCTCATTCCATCTCTGCCTGTTCCTCTCTCTCTGTTCCTCTCTCTCTCTCTCTCTCATTCCCTCTCTCTTTCATTCCCACTCTCTGTTCCCTCTCTGTTCGCAGCACTCTCTCTGTTCCTCTCTTCATTTTGTTCTCTCTGTTCTCCTGTTCTGCCGCCTTTCATTCTTGCCTCTCTGTCTCTGCTCACTCATTCTGTCTCTCTTCATTCCCTGTCTCTCCTTCCTCTGCCTTCGTGTCCCTCTCTCCATTCTTCCTCTCCGCCTTCCACTCTCTTCATTCCCTCTCCTCTTCATTCCCTCTCCTTGTTCCCTCTCATCTTCATTCCCTCTCTCTGTCTTCTGTTCCTCTCCTTGTTCTCTCTCTCTCTCTTTTGTTCTGTCTCTCTCTCTCTCTCTCTCTCTCTCTCTTCTCATTCCCTCTCTCTTCCTTCCCTCTCCCTCCCTTTGTTCCTCTCTTCATTCCCTCTCTCTTGTTCCTCTCTTCATTCAACAAACTCTCTTCATTCCCTCTCCTTCATTCCCACTCTCCCTCTTCATTCCCCATCTCTTCATTCTCTGCCTCTCTCTCTTCATTCCCTCTCTCTTCATTCCCTCTCTCTCCTCTTCATTCACTCTCTCTTCTGTTTCTTTCTTCATTCAACTCTCTCTGCTTCTGTTCTTTCTCTCTCCATCTTCAACCCACTCTCTTCTGTTTCCACACTCTCCTCTTCATTTACCTTTCTCCATCTTCATTCCCTCTCTTCATTCCTCCTCTTCATTCCCACTCTCCTCTTCATTTCACGCTCCTCTTCGTTCACACACTCCTCGTCATTCCTCTCCTCTTTCATTTCCTGTTCTCTTCAGTACCCCTCTCCTCTTCATTCCCACTCTCCTCTTCATTCCCTCTCTTCATTCCCACTGCCTCCTCTTCCTTCCACACTCTTCATTCCCACTCTCCTCTTCATTCCTGCTTTCTTCATTCCCTCTCTTCATTCCCACACTCACTCTTCATTCCCGCATCTCTTTCATTCCTCTCACTTCATTCCCACACTCTTCATTCCTGCTCTCTCTTCGTTACACTCCCTCCTCTTCATTCCCTCCTTCTCTTCATTCTGCCACTCCTCTTCATTCCCACTCTCCTCTTCATTCAGCTCCTCACTTCATTCCCACTCTCCTTTTCATTTCCCTCCTCCCTTCATTCCCTCTCTTCATTCCCTCTCCTCCTTGTTTCCACTCTCCTCTCCTTCATTCCCACACTCCTCTTCATTCCACATCTCTCTGTTCCTCCCCTCTTCATTCCCTCTCCTCTTCATTCCCACTCTCTCTTCATTCCCACTCTCCTCTTCATTCCCACACTCTTCATTCACTGCCTCTCTTCATTCCCTCCTCTTCATTCCCACTCTCCTCTTCATTCCCTATGTCTTCATTCCCACTCTTCATTCCCATTCTCTTTCTTCATTCCCACTCTCTCTTCATTCCCTCTCTCTTCATTCCTCTCTCTTCATTCCCTCTCTCTTCATTCCTCTCTTCATTCCCTCTCCTCTTCATTCCCACTCTTCATTTCCTCTCTTCATTCCCACTCTCCTCTTCATTCCATTCTCTTCATTCCCTCTCCTCTTCATTCCCTCTCTTCTTCCATTCCCTTCTTCATTCCCTCCCTCTTGCATTCCCTCTGTTCATTCCTCTCTCTTTCGTGCTCTCTCTCTGCCCATTCCCATTCTCTTCATTCCCTTTCTACCTCCTTCATTCCCTTTCTCTTTGTTCCCTCTCTCTTCAGCTCCCACTCTCTCTTCATTCCTCTCACTCTTCATTCCCTTTCCTATTCTTCCCACTCACTGTTCAATATATCTTCATTCCCACTCTCCTCTTCGCCACCTGCTCTCTTCATTCCAGCTCTCCTCTTCATTCCCTCTCTCCATTCCACTCATTCTTCTTCATTCCTCTCCTCTGACCCACTCTCTTCATTCCCTCCTCTTCATTCCCTCTCCTCTTCATTCCCATTCTCATCTTCATTCCCTCCATCTCTGCCAGGATTCCCTTTCCTCCTCTTCATTCCCCTCCCTCCTCTTCATTCCCTCTCTTCATTCTTACTCTCTTCATTTCCCACTCTCTTCATTCCCTCTCCTCTTCATTCCCTCCCTTCATTCCCACTCTGTCTTATTCACTCTCTCTTCATTCCCTCTCTTCATTCCTCTCTCTCCTCTTCTGTTTCCTCTCCTCTTCATTCCCCTCTCTGCCATTCCCTCTCCTCTTCATTCCCTCTCCTCTTGTTCCCTCTCTTCATTCCCTCTCTCTTCCTTCCTCTCTTCATTCTTCGTCTCTCTTTCCTCTCTTCATTCCCACTCTCCTCTTCATTCCCTCTCTGTCTGTTCCTCTCTCTCCATTCCCTGCCTCTCCTCTTCATTCCCTCTCTCCTCTTCATTCACACTCTCCTCTTCATTTCCACTCACTCTGACTGGCCTCTCCCTTCATTCCACTCTCTCCCCCATTCCCACTCTCTCCATTCCCTCCCTCTTCCATTCCCTTTCTCTCTTTCATTCCCTCTCTCTCTTTCATTCCCTTTCTCTCTTCATTCCATCTCTCTTCGTTCCATCTCATTCATTCACTCATTCATTCACTCACTGTTTCATTCACTCTCTCTTCCATTCACTCACTGTTATTCCCTCTCTTTCATTCACTCTCTCTCGCTCCCTCTCGCTCTTCATTCCCACTCTCTCTTCTGTTTCCCACTCTCTGTCTGTTCCTCTCTTCATTCACTCTCTCTTTGTTTCCCATTCTCTTCTTCATTCCCTCTCTCTTTGTTCCTCTCTCATTCACTCATTGCTAGCTCCCTCTCTCTTGTTTCTCTCTCTTCATTCACTCATCTCCATTCCCACTCACATATTTGTTCCTTCTCTCTTTCATTCACTCTCCTCTTTAATTCCCTCTCTCTTCATTCCCTCTCTCTCCTTCATTCCAAATCTCTCTCTTTCATTCTCGCTCTCTCTTCATTCCAACTCTCTCTTCATTCCCACTCTCACTACTGTTCCACTCTCTGTCTTCATTCCCACTCTCTCTTCCGTCCCACTCTCTCTTCATTCCCTCTCTCTTCAGGCTCACTCTCTTCATTCACACACTCTCCTCTTCATTCCCTCTCTCTGTCCCATTCTCTCCATCTTCCAATTCCCAAACTCCTCTTCATTCCCTCCTCTTTCATTCCCACTCTCTCTTCATTCCCACTCTCCTCTTCATTTCCCCCTCTCCCCTTCATTCCCACTCTCTTCATTCCCACTATCCTCTTCAGTCCCTCCTCTTCATTCCCACTCTCTCTTCATTCTTACTCTCTTCATTCCCACTCTCTTCATTCCCACTCTCCCTCTTCATTCCCGCTCTCCTCTTCATTCCCACTCTCTCTCTTCATTCCCACTCTCTTCATTGCTCTCCTCTTCATTTCCACTCTCTTCATTCCCATTCTCCTCTTCATTCCTCCTCTTCATTCCTCTCTCTCTTCTGTTCCCTCTCCTCTTCATTCCTCTCTCTTCAATTCCTCTCCTCTTCATTCCACTCTCCTCTTCATTCCCACTCTCTTCATTCCCACTCTCCTCTTCATTCCCCATCTCTTCATTCTTAATCTCTTCATTCCCACTCTCTTCATTCCCACTCTCCTCTTCATTCCCACTCTCTTCATTCCCTCTCTCTTCATTCCTCTCTCCTTCATTTCCCTCCCTCTCTCCTTCAATGCCTCCTCCTCATTCACACTCACCTTCATTCAACTCTCCCTTCATTCCCTCTCCTCTTGTTCCCACTCTCTCATTCCCTCTCCTCTTCATTCCTTTCTCCTCTTCATTCCACTCACTGTTTCCTCTGTCTCTTCATTCTCTCCTCTTCATTTCTTTGCTCTCTTCGTTCCCACCTCCTCGTCATTCCCTCTCCTCTTCATTCCCATTCCTCTTTATTCCTCCTCTCTTCATTCCCTCTCCTCTCTTCATTCCCACTCTCTTCATTCCCTCTCCTCTTCCTTCCCACTCTCTTCATTCCCACTCTCCTCTTCTATTTCCCACTTTCTTCATTCCCTCTCTGTTCCCACACATCCTCTGTTCCCACCTCCTCTTCATTCCCTCCACTTCATTCCCACACTGCAACCACCCTCTCCTCTTCATTCCCTCTCCCTCTTCATTTTCCCTCTTCTCTTCATTCCTCTGCTCCCTCTTTGTTCCCACTCTCACTTTCTGTTCAACTCTCCACTTCAACCCTCTCCTTTTCATTCCACTCTCCCTTCATTCCCCTCTCTTCATTCCTCTCATCTTCATTCCCTCTCTCTTCATTCCCACTCCTCCTTCCATTCCCACTCTTTCTCCTCTTCATTCCCTCCTCTTCATTCCTACTCTCTCTTCATTCCGACTCTCTCTTTATTCCCTCTCCTCTTCATTCCCACTCTCCTCTTCATTCCCTCTCCTCTTCATTCCCACTCTCCTCTTCATTCCCACTTTACTCTTCATTCCCACTCTCTTCATCCAACTCTCCTCTTCATTCCTCTCCTCTTCATACCTACACTCCTCTTCATTCCCACTCTCCTCTTCATTCCCACTCTCTCCATTCCCTCTGTTCTTCATTCACCTCTCCTCTTCATTCCCACTCTCTTCATTCCACTCTCCTCTTCATTCCCACTCTCCTCTTCATTCCCATTCTCATCTTCATTCCCACTCATCTTGATTCCCCTCTCCTCTTCATTCCCACTCTCCTCTTCATTCCCACTCCCTCTTCATTCCCACTCTCCTCTTCATTCCCACTCTCCTCTTCGACCCCATTTTTCTCCTCTTCATTCCCACACTCTTCATTCACACTCTCTTCATTCCCTCTCCTCTTCATTCCACTCTCCTCTTCATTCCCTATGTCTTCATTCCCCCTCTCACTTCATTCCCCATTCTCTTCTTCATTCCCACTCTCCTCTTCTCTCCTCTTCATTCCTCTCCCTCTTCATTCCCACTCTCTTCATTCCCACTCTCCTCTTCATTCCCACACTCTTCCTTCACACTCTCTTCATTCCCACTCTCCTCTTCATTCCCATTCTCTTCATTCCCACTCTCCTCTTCATTCCCACTCTCTTCATTCCCATTCCCTTCTTCATTCCCTCTCCTCTTCATTCCCTCTCTGTTCATTCCCACTCTCCTCTTCATTCCCACTCTCCTCCTTCATTCCCATTCTCTTCATTCCCACTCTCCTCTTCATTCCCTCTCTTTATTCCCACTCCTCTTCATTCCCTCTCCTCTTCATTCCCTCTCCTCTTCATTCCCACTTTCCTCTTCATTCCCACTCTCTTCATTCCAACTCTCCTCTTCATTCCCACTCTCCTCTTCATACCTACACTCCTCTTCATTCCCACTCTCCCTCTTCATTCCCACTCTCTCCATTCCCACTCTGTTCTTCATTCACACTCTCCTCTTCATTCCCACTCTCTTCATTCCCACTCTCCTCTTCATTCCCACTCTCCTCTTCATTCCCATTCTCATCTTCATTCCCACTCACATCTTGATTCCACTCTCCTCTTCATTCACTCTCCTCTTCATTCCCACTCGCCTCTTCATTCCCTCTCTTCTTCATTCCCACTCGCCTCTTCATTCCCTCTCCTCTTCATTCCCCTCGCCTCTTCATTCCCACTCTCTTCATTCCCACGCTCCTCTTCATTCCACTCCTGCATCTTCATTCCTCTCCTCTTCATTCCCACTCTCGTCTTCATTCCCTCTCTTCATTCCCACTCTCCTCTTCATTCCCATTCTTCTTCATTCCCACTCTCCTCTTCATTTCCCACTCTCCTCTTCATTCCCACTCTCATCTTCATTCCCACTCACATCTTCATTCCCACTCTCCTCTTCATTCCCTCTCTCCTCTTCAATTCCACTCTCCTCTTCATTCCCTCTCTCCATTCCCACTCTCCTCTTCATACCCTCTCTCCTCTTCATTCCCTCTCTCCTCTTCATTCCCAATCTCCTCTTCATTCTCGCTCTCTTCATTCCAACTCTCCTCTTCATTCCCTCCTCCTCTTCATTCCCTCTCTTCATTCCCACTCTCCTCTTCATTCTCACTCTCCTCTTCATTCCACTCTCCTCTTCATTCCCCACTCTCTTCATTTGCCTCTCCTCTTCATTCCCACTCTCTTCATTCCCATTCTCCTCTTCATTCCCACACTCCTCCTCATTCCCACACTCCTCTTCATTCCCACTCTCTCTTCATTCCCACTCTCCTCTTCATTCCCACTCTCCTCTTCATTCCCCTCTCCTCTTCATTCCCACTATCCTCTTCATTCCCACTCTCCTCTTCATTCCCACTCTCTTCATTCTTACTCTCTTCATTCCCACTCTCTTCATTCCCACTCTCCTCTTCATTCCCACTCTCTTCATTCCCTCCTCATCTTCATTCCCACTCTCCCTCTTCATTCCCACTCTCTTCCATTCCCTCTCCTCTTCATTCCCTCTCTCTTCATTCCCATTCTCATCTTCATTCCACCTCACATCTTCATTCCCTCTCCTCTTCATTCCCACTCTCCTCTTCATTCCACTCGCCTCTTCATTCCCACTCTCTTCTTCATTCCCACTCGCCTCTTCATTCCCACTCTCCCTCTTCATTCCCACTCGCCTCTTCATTTCCCACTCTCTTCATTCCCACTCTCCTCTTCATTCCCACTCTCATCTTCATTCCCACTCTCCTCTTCATTCCCACTCGTCTTCATTCCCTCTCTTCATTTCCACTCTCCTCTTCATTCCCATTCTCTTCTTCATTCCCTCTCCTCTTCATTCCCACTCTCTCCATTCCCCTCTGTTCTTCATTCCCACTCTCCTCTTCATTCCTCTCCTCTTCATTCCCACTCTCATCTTCATTCACTCACATCTTCATTCCCTCTCCTCTTCATTCCCACTCTCCTCTTCCAATTCCCTCTCCTCTTCATTCCCACTCTCTCCATTCCTCTCCTCTTCATTCCCTCTCTCCTCTTCATTCCTCTCTCTCTCTTGCATTCCCATCTCTCTCCTTTCATTCTCTGCTCTCTTCATTCCAACTCTCCTCTTCATTCCCACTCTCCTCTTCATTCCCTCTCTTCATTCCCACTCTCCCTCTTCATTCCCTCCTCTCCCCCATTCCCCTGTCTTCATTCCCACTCTCCACTTCATTCCCATTCTCTTCTTCATTCCACTCTCCTCTTCATTCCCTCTCTCTTCATTCCCACTCTCCTCTTCATTCCCACTCTCCTCTTCATTCCCACTCTCTTCATTCCCACTCTCCCTCTTCATTCCACTCTTCATTCCTGCTCTCTTCATTCCCTCTCCTCTTCATTCCCATTCTCTTCATTCCCTCTCCTCTTCATTCCCACTCTCTTCATTCCCATTCCTTCTTCATTCCCACTCTCCCTCTTCATTCCCTCTCTGTTCATTCCCACTCTCCTCCTTCATTCCCACTCTCCTCTTCATTCCCATTCTCTTCATTCCCACACTCTCCTCTTCATTCCCTCTCTTTATTCCCACTCTCTCCCTCTTCATTCCCCACTCTCTCTTCATTCCCACTCTCCTCTTCATTCCCACTTTCCTCTTCATTCCCACTCTCTTCATTCCAACTCTCCTCTTCATTCCCACTCTCCTCTTCATACCTACCTCCTCTTCATTCCCCTCTCCTCTTCATTCCCTCTCTCCATTCCCCACTCTGTTCTTCATTCCACACTCTCCTCTTCATTCCCACTCTTCATTCCCACTCTCCTCTTCATTCCCACTCTCCTCTTCATTCCCATTCTCATCTTCATTCCCTCCATCTTGATTCCCTCTCCTCTTCATTCCCACTCTCCTCTTCATTCCCACTCGCCTCTTCATTTCCCTCTCTTCTTCATTCCCACTCGCCTCTTCATTCCCACTCTCTCCCTCTTCATTCCCACTCGCCTCTCTTCATTCCCACTCTCTTCATTCCCACGCTCCTCTTCATTCCCACTCTCATCTTCATTCCCACTCTCCTCTTCATTCCCACTCTCGTCTTCATTCCCTCTCTTCATTCCCTCTCCTCTTCATTCCCATTCTCTTCTTCATTCCCTCTCCTCTTCATTCCCACTCTCTCCATTCCCACTGTCTTCATTCCCACTCCTCTTCATTCCCACTCTCCTCCTCTTCATTCCCACTCTCATCTTCATTCCCACTCACATCTTCATTCCCACTCTCCTCTTCATTCCCACTCTCCTCTTCAATTCCACTCTCCTCTTCATTCCCACTCTCTCCATTCCCACTCTCCTCTTCATTCCCTCTCTCCTCTTCATTCCCTCTCTCCTCTTCATTCCCAATCTCCTCTTCATTCTCGCTCTCTTCATTCCAACTCTCCTCTTCATTTCCTCCTCCTCTTCATTCCCCACTCTCTTCATTCCCCTCTCCTCTTCATTCTCACTCTCCTCTTCATTCCCACTCTCCTCTTCATTCCCACTCTCTTCATTCGCACTCTCCTCTTCATTCCCTCTCTCTTCATTCCCATTCTCCTCTTCATTCCCACACTCCTCCTCATTCCCACACTCCTCTTCATTCCCACCATATCCCTCCTCTTCATTCCCCTCTCCTCTTCATTCCCACTCTCCTCTTCATTCCCACTATCCTCTTCATTCCTCTCCTCTTCATTCCCACTCTCTTCATTCTTACTCTCTTCACTCTCTTCATTCCCACTCTCCTCTTCATTCCCACTCTCTTCATTCCCACTCTCATCTTCATTCCCACTCTCCTCTTCATTCCCTCTCTTCATTCCCACTCTCCTCTTCATTCCCCTCTCCTCTTCATTCCCATTCTCATCTTCATTCCCACTCACATCTTCATTCCCACTCTCCTCTTCATTCCCACTCTCCTCTTCATTCCCACTCGCCTCTTCATTCCCACTCTTCTTCATTCCCACTCGCCTCTTCATTCCCTCTCCTCTTCATTCCCACTCGCCTCTTCATTCCCACTCTCTTCATTCCTCTCCTCTTCATTCCCTCTCATCTTCATTCCCCTCCTCTTCATTCCCTCTCGTCTTCATTCCCTCTCTTCATTCCCACTCTCTACATTCCCATTCTCTTCTTCATTCCCTCTCCTCTTCATTCCCTCTCTCCATTCCCTCCTGTTCTTCATTCCCACTCTCCTCTTCATTCCCTCTCCCTCTTCATTCCCACTCTCATCTTCATTCCCACCTCCATCCTTCATTCCTCTCCTCTTCATTCCCACTCTCCTCTTCAATTCCACTCTCCTCTTCATTCCCTCTCTCCATTCCCACTCTCCTCTTCATTCCCTCTCTCCTCTTCATTCCCTCTCTCCTCTTCATTCCCAATCTCCTCTTCATTCTCGCTCTCTTCATTCCAACTCTCCTCTTCATTCCTACTCTCCTCTTCGACTTCCTCTCTTCATTCCCACTCTCCTCTTCATTCCCCTCTCCTCTTCATTCCCACTCCCTCTTCATTCCCACTCTCCTCTTCATTCCCACTCTCTTCATACGCACTCTCCTCTTCATTCCCATTCTCCTCTTCATTCCCACACCTCTCTTCATTCCCACTCTCCTCTTCATTCCCACTCTCCTCTTCATTCCCACTCTCCTCTTCATTCCCACTCTCCTCTTCATTCCCTATCCTCTTCATTCCCACTCTCCTCTTCATTCCCACTCTCTTCATTCTTACTCTCTTCATTCCCACTCTCTTCAACCTCCTCTCTCTTTAATTCCCCACTCTCTTCATTCCCTCTCTCATCTTCATTCCTCTCCTCTTCATTCCCACTCTCTTCATTCCCTCTCCTCTTCATTCCCACTCTCCTCTTCATTCCCACTCTCTTCATTCCCTCTCCTCTTCATTTCCCTCTCCTCTTCATTCCCACTCTCTTCATTCCCACTCTCCTCTTCATTCCCACTCTCTTCATTCCCACTCTCCTCTTCATTCCCACTCTCTCTTCATTCCCTCTCTCCTCTTCATTCACTCTCCTCTTCATTTCCACTCACTTCATTCCAACTCTCCACTTCATTCCCACTCTCCTCTTCATTCCCACTCTCTTCATTCCCACTCTCCTCTTCATTCCCTTTCTCCTCTTCATTCCCACTCTCCTCTTCATTCCCACTCTCCTCTTCATTTCCACGCTCCTCTTCGTTCCCACTCCTCGTCATTCCCACTCTCTTCTTCATTCCCACTCGCCTCTTCATTCCCACTCTCCTCTTCATTCCCACTCGCCTCTTCATTCCCACTCTCTTCATTCCCTCTCCTCTTCATTTCCACCTCTCATCTTCATTCCCACTCTCCTCTTCATTCCACTCGTCTTCATTCCCTCTCTTCATTCCTCTCCTCTTCATTCCCATTCTCTTCTTCATTCCCACTCTCCTCTTCATTTCCTCTCTCCATTCCCACTCTGTTCTTCATTCCCACTCTCCTCTTCATTCCCTCTCCTCTTTGTTCCGCTCCTGTCTTCATTCCCACTCACATCTTCATTCCCTCTCCTCTTCATTCCCACTCTCCTCTTCAATTCCACTCTCCTCTTCATTCCCTCTCTCCATTCCCTCTCCTCTTCATTCCCTCTCTCCTCTTCATTCCCTCTCTCCTCTTCATTCCCAATCTCCTCTTCATTCTCGCTCTCTTCATTCCAACTCTCCTCTTCATTTTCCTCTCCCCTCTTCATTCCCTCTCTTCATTCCTCTCCCTCTTCATTCCCACTCTCCTCTTCATTCCCTCTCTCTTCATTTCCCCTCTCTTCATTCGCACTCTCCTCTTCATTCCCACTCTCTTCATTCCCATTCTCCCTCTTCATTCCCACACTCCTCCTCTTCATTCCCACACTCCTCTTCATTCCCACTCTCCTCTTCATCCCTCTCCCTTTCATTCCCGCTCTCCTCTTCATTCCCACTATCACTCTTCATTCCCTCTCCTCTTCATTCCCACTCTCTTCATTCTTACTCTCTTCATTCCCTCTCTTCATTCCCACTCTCCTCTTCATTCCCACTCTCTTCATTCCCACTCTCATCTTCATTCCCACTCTCCTCTTCATTCCCACTCTCTTCATTCCCTCTCTCCTCTTCATTCCCACTCTCCTCTTCATTCCCTCTCTTCATTCCCACTCTCCTCTTCATTCCCTCTCCTCTTCATTCCCACTCTCTTCATTCCCTCTCCTCTTCATTCCCACTCTCTTCATTCTTAATCACTTCATTCCCACTCTCTTCATTCCCTCTCCTCTTCATTCCCTCTCTTCATTCCCACTCTCCTCTTCATTCCCTCTCTCCTCTTCATTCGCACTCTCCCTCTTCATTTCCACTCACTTCATTCAACTCTCCACTTCATTCCCACTCTCCTCTTCATTCCCACTCTCTTCATTCCCTCTCCTCTTCATTCCCTTTCTCTCTTCATTCCCTCTCTTCATTCCACTCTCCTCTTCCATTTCCCACTCTCCTCTTCATTTCCACGCTCCTCTTCGTTCCCACACTCCTCGTCATTCCCTCTCCTCTTCATTCCCACATTCCTCTTCATTCCCTCTCCTCTTCATTCCCTCTCCTCTTCATTCCCACTCTCTTCATTCCCTCTCCTCTTCCTTCCCTCTCTTCATTCCCTCTCCTCTTCATTCCCACTTTCTTCATTCCCCTCTCTTCATTCCCACACTCTTCATTCCCACTCCTCTTCATTCCCACTCTCCACTTCATTCCCACACTCTTCATTCTACTCTCCTCTTCATTCCTCTCCTCTTCATTCCCCTCTTCTCTTCATTCCTACACTCCTCTTCATTCCCACTCTCCTCTTCATTCAACTCTCCACTTCATTCCCACTCTCCTTTTCATTCCCACACTCTCCCTTCATTCCCTCTCTTCATTCCTCTCCCTCTTCATTCCACTCTCCTCTTCATTCCCACACTCTTCTTCTTCCTCTCCCTCTTCATTCCCACTCCTCTTCATTCCCTCTCCTCTTCATTCCCACTCTCAATTCCCACTCTCCTCTTCAGTCCCACCTCTTCATTCACACTCTCTTCGTTCCACTCTCCTCTTCATTCCCACTCTCCTCTTCATTCCCTATGTCTTCATTCCCACTCTCACTTCATTCCCATTCTCTTCTTCATTCCCACTCTCCTCTTCATTCCCTCTCTCTTCATTCCCTCTCCTCTTCATTCCCTCTCCTCTTCATTCCCTCTCTTCATTCCCCTCTCCTCTTCATTCCCACACTCTTCATTCACACTCTCTTCATTCCCACTCTCCTCTTCATTCCCATTCTCTTCATTCCCCTCTCCTCTTCATTCCCACTCTCTTCACATTCCCATTCCCTTCTTTATTCCCTCTCCTCTTCATTCCCTCTCTGTTCATTCCCACTCTCCTCTTCATTCCCTCTCCTCTTCATTCCCTCTCTTTATTCCCACTCTCCTCTTCATTCCCACTCTCCTCTTCATTCCCACTCTCCTCTTCATTCCCACTTTCCTCTTCATTCCTCTCTTCATTCCAACTCTCCTCTTCATTCCCACTCTCACTCTTCATACCTACACTCTTCTTCATTCCCTCTCCTCTTCATTCCCACTCTCCGCCCCATTCCTCACTTTTCATTCCTCTCCACTTCATTCCCACTCTTCATTCCCACACTCATTTTCATTCCACTCTCTTCATTCCCACTCTCTCCTCTTCATTCCTACTCTCTTCATACCTCTCTTCATTCCCACTCTCCTCTTCATTCCCACTCTCTTCATACACACTCTCTTCATTCCCACTCTCCTCTCCTTTCCCTCTCTTCATTCACCTCTCCTCACATTCCCACTCTCCTCTTCATTCCCTCTCCTCTTCATTCCCTCTCTTCATTCCCACTCTCATCTTCATTCCTACTCTCTTCATTCCACTCTCTTCATTCCCACTCTCCTCTTCATTCCCATTCTCCTCTTCATTCCCTCCATGCATTTCATTCCCACTCTCGTCTTCATTCCTACTCTCTTCATTCCCGCCACTCCTCTTCATTCCCACTCCTCTTCATTCCCTCTCTCATTCCCAATCTGTTCTTCATTCACACTCTCCTCTTCCATTCCCTCTCTTCATTCCCACTCTCCTCTTCATTCCCACTCTCCTCTTCATTCCAGCTCTCCTCTTCATTCCCACACTCCTCTTCATTCCCACTCTCCTCTTCATTCCCACTCTCCTCTTCATTCCCACTCTCTCCATTCCCAATCTGTTCTTCATTCACACTCTCCTCTTCATTCCTCTCTTCATTCCCCACTCTCCTCTTCATTCCCTCTCCTCTTCATTCAACTCTCCTCTTCATTCCCACGCTCCTCTTCATTCCCTCTCCTCTTCATTCCCTCTCCTCTTCATTCCCACTCTCCTCTTCATTCCCTCTCCTCTTCATTCCCAATCTCTTCATTCCCAATCTCCTGTTCATTCCCACGCTCCTCTTCATTCCCTCTCTCTTCATTCCCTCTCCTCTTCATTCCACCTCCTCTTCATTCCACTCTCCTCTTCATTCACTCTCTTCATTCCCTCTCCTCTTCATTCCTACTCTCTTCATTCCACTCTCTTCATTCCCTCTCCTCTTCATTCCCATTCTCCTCTTCATTCCCTGCTGCCCTCTTCATTCCGACTCTCCTCTTCATTTCCACACTCTTCATTCCCACTCTCTCTTCATTCCTACTCTCTTCATTCCTCTCTTCATTCCCTCTCTTCTTCATTCCCATTCTCCTCTTCATTCCTCGCCTCCTTCATTCCCACTCTCCTCTTCATTCCCACTCTCTTCATACCCACTCTCCTCTTCATTCACTCTCCTCTTCATTCCCACTCTCATCTTCACTGCCACCTCCTCTTCATTCCACTCTCCTCTTCATTCCCACTCTCCTCTTCATTCCCACTCTCCTCTTCATTCCCACTCTCCTCTTCATTCCCACTCTCTTCATTCCAACTCTCCTCTTCATTCCTCTCCTCTTCATACCTACACTCCTCTTCATTCCCACTCTCCTCTTCATTCCCACTCTCCTCTTCATTCCCACTCTCCTCTTCCCATTCCCACTCTCCTCTTCATTCCCTCTCCTCTTCATTCCCACTCTCTTCATTCCCAACTCTCCTCTTCATTCCCACTCTCCTCTTCATACCTACACTCCTCTTCATTCCCACTCTCCTCTTCATTCCCACTCTCCACTTCATTCCCACTCTCCTTTTCATTCCCACTCTCCACTTCATTCCCACTCTCTTCATTCCCACACTCATTTTCATTCCCTCTCTTCATTCCCTCTCCTCTTCATTCCTGCCTCTCTTCATACACACTCTCTTCATTCCCCTCTCCTCTTCATTCCCACTCTCTTCATACACACTCTCTTCATTCCCACTCCTCTTCATTCCTCTCTTCATTCCCTCTCATCTTCATTCCTACTCTCTTCATTCCTCTCTTCATTCCCACTCTCCTCTTCATTCCCATTCTCCCTCTTCATTCCCACTCGCCACTTCATTCACACTCCTCTTCATTCCCATTCTCTTCATTCCCACTCTCCTCTTCATTCCCACTCTCCTCTTCATTCCCACTCTCCTCTTCATTCCAACTCTCCTCTTCATTCCCACTCTCCTCTTCATTCCCTCCTGCTTCTTCATTCCAACTCTCCTCTTCATTCCCACACTCCTCTTCATTCCCTCTCCTCTTCATTCCCACTCTCCTCTTCATTCCCAGTCTCCTCTTCATTTCCACTCTCCTCTTCATTCCCTCTCTTCATTCCCTCTCCTCTTCATTTTCACACTCCTCTTCATTCCCTCTCCTCTTCATTCCCACTCTCTTCATTTCCCTCTCCTCTTCATTCCTACTCTCTTCATTCCACTCTCTTCATTCCCACTCACCTCTTCATTCCCATTCTCCTCTTCATTCCCACTCGCCTCTTCATTCTGACTCTCTCTTCATTCCCACTCTTCATTCCACTCTCCTCTTCATTCCTACTCTCTTCATTCCACTCTCTTCATTCCCACTCTCCTCTTCATTCCCACTCTCCTCTTCATTCCCACTCTCATCTTCACTGCCACACTCCTCTTCATTCCCACTCTCCTCTTCATTCCCTCTCCTCTTCATTCCCACTCTCATCTTTCCATTCCCACTCTCCTCTTCATTCCCTCTCCACTTCATTCCCACTCTCTTCATTCCCATTCTCCTCTTCATTCCCTCTCCTCTTCATTCCCACTCTCTTCATTCCCATTCTCCTCTTCATTCCCTCTCATCTTCATTCCCACTCTCCTCTTCATTCCCTCTCTCCTCTTCATTCCCACTCTCCTCTTCATTCCCACTCCTCTTCATTCCCTCTCCTCTTCATTCCCACTCTCCTCTTCATTCCAACTCTCCTCTTCATTCCCACACCTCTCCATTCCCTCTCTTCATTCCAACTCTCCTCTTCATTCCCACTCTCCTCTTCATACCTACCTCTCTTCGTCCACTCTCCCTCTTCATTCCCACTCTCCACTTCATTCCCTCCTCCTTTTCATTCCCCTCTCCGAGATTCATTCCCACTCTCTTCATTCCCACACTCATTTCATTCCCTCTCTTCATTCCACTCTCCTCTTCATTCCTACTCTCTTCATACACTCTCTTCATTCCCACTCTCCTCTTCATTCCCTCTCTTCATACACCTCTCTTCATTCCCACTCTCCTCTTCATTCCCACTCTTCATTCCCTCTCATCTTCATTCCTACTCTCTTCATTCCACTCTCTTCATTCCCTCTCCTCTTCATTCCCATTCTCCTCTTCATTCCCACTCGCCACTTCATTCACACTCTCCTCTTCATTCCCATTCTCTTCATTCCCACTCTCCTCTTCATTCCCACTCTCCTCTTCATTCACTCTCCTCTTCATTCCAACTCTCCTCTTCATTTCCTCTCCTCTTCATTCCCACTCTCCTCTTCATTCCAGCTCTCCTCTTCATTCCCACACTCTCTTCATTCCCACTCCTCCTCTTCATTCCCTCTCCTCTTCATTCCCAGTCTCCTCTTCATTTCCACTCTCCTCTTCATTCCCACTCTCTTCATTCCCAATATCCTGTTCATTCCCACGCTCCTCTTCATTCCCACTCTCTTCATTCCCACTCTCCTCTTCATTCCCACACTCCTCTTCATTCCCACTCTCCTCTTCATTCCACTCTCTTCATTCCCACTCTCCTCTTCATTTCTACTCTCTTCATTCCACTCTCTTCATTTCCACTCTCCTCTTCATTCCCATTCTCCTCTTCATTCCCACTCGCCTCTTCATTCTGACTCTCCTCTTCATTCCCTCTCTTCATTCCCGCTCTCCTCTTCATTCCTACTCTCTTCATTCCACTCTCTTCATTCCTCTCCTCTTCATTCCCATTCTCCTCTTCATTCCCACTCTCCTTTTCATTTCCACTCTCCTCTTCATTCCCACTCTCTTCATTCCCACTCTCCTCTTCATTCCCTCTCCTCTTCATTCCCTCTCATCTTCCTGCCCTCCTCTTCATTCCCACTCTTCCTCTTCCCTCTCCTCTTCATTCCTCTCATCTTCATTCCCACTCTCCTCTTCATTCCCACTCTCCTTCATTCCCACTCTCTTCATTCCCCATTCTCCTCTTCATTCCCACTCTCCTCTTCATTCCCTCTCTTCATTCCCATTCTCCTCTTCATTCACTCTCATCTTCATTCCCACTCTCCTCTTCATTCCCTCTCTCCTCTTCATTCCCACTCTCCTCTTCATTCCCACTCTCTTCATTCCCACTCTCCTCTTCATTCCACTCTCCTCTTCATTCCAACTCTCCTCTTCATTCCCACACACCTCTCCATTCCCACTCTGTTCTTCATTCACACTCTCCTCTTCATTCCCACTCTCTTCATTTCACTCTCCTCTTCATTCCCACTCTCCTCTTCATTCCAACTCTCCTCTTCATTCCCACACACCTCTTCATTCCCACTCTCCTCTTCATTCCCTCTCATCTTCATTCCCCCTCTCTCCTCTTCATTCCCTCTCTCCTCTTCATTCCCACTCTCCTCTTCATTTCCACTCTCCTCTTCAGTCCCACTCTCCTCTTCATTCCCACCTCCTCTTCATTCCCACTCTCCTCTTCATTCCCTCCTCTTCATTCCCTCTCCTCTTCATTCCTACTCTCTTCATTCCACTCTCTTTCATTCCCACTCCTCTTCATTCCCACTCTCCTTTTCATTCCCTCTCTTCATTCCCACTCTCCTCTTCATTCCCTCTCTTCATTCCCATTCTCTTCTTCATTCCCACTCTCCTCTTCATTTCCACTCTCTCCATTCCACTCTCCTCTTCATTCCACTCTCTTCATTCTTACTCTCTTCATTCCCTCTCTTCATTCCCACTCTCCTCTTCATTCCCTCTCCTTCATTCCCACTCTCCTCTTCATTACCTCTCCTCTTCATTCCCTCTCTCCTCTTCAATCTCCTCTCTTCTTCATTCCCCGCTCCTCTTCCATTCCTCT
>JBBBDQ010016619.1:0-10331 GCA_037127315.1 Ascarosepion bandense | reverse complement strand
ACCGTACAAGTTTCAGTTCCACGTCGCCACTGTTATTGGCGGTGCGGTGCCGCAGTAATAAAAAGACGGGGTATGTTTTCCTTACCCACAAGTTTCAGTTCCTCGTCACCACTGTTATTATGTGCGCCGCAGTGCATGTGTGTACACGGGAGACAGTTTTCCTACTCCGTACAAGTTTCAGTTCCTCGTCGCCACTGTTATTATGTGCGCCGCAGTAATAAAAAGACGGGTATGTTTTCCTACTCCGTACAAGTTTCAGTCTGTCGTCATCATATATGTGCGCCGCAGTAATAAAAAGACGGGTATGTTTTTCTACTCCCGTACAAGTTTCAGTTCCTCGTCACTACTGTTATTATGTGCGCGTGCACAAAAGACGGGCATGTTTTCCTACCTGCACAAGTTTCAGCCCCCGTCGCCACTGTTACGATGTGCGCCGCAGCAATAAAAAGACGGGTATGTTTTCCTACCTCCGTACAAGTTTCAGTTCCTCGTCACCACTGTTATTATGTGCGCCGCAGTAATAAAACACGGTATGTTTTTCCATTCTGCACAGTTTCAGTTCCTCGTCGCCACTGTTATTATGTGCCGCAGTAATAAAAGACGGGTATGTTTTCCTACTTCCGTACAAGTTTCAGTTCCACGTCACCACTGTTATTATGTGCGCCCGTAGTAATAAAAAGACGGGTATGTTTTCCTACTCCGCATGCTTCAGTTCCTCGTCGCCACTGTTATTATGTGCGCCCGCAGTAATAAAAAGACGGGTATGTTTTCCCTACCTGCATGTTTTCCAGTTCCACGTCGCCACTGGCATATGTGCATACCAGCAATAAAAAGAATGGGTATGTTTTCCTACTCCGCATACAAGTTTCAGTTCCACGTCGCCACTGTTAGTTGCAGCCAGTAGCAATAAAAAGACGGGTATGTTTTCCTACCTGTACAAGTTTCAGTTCCTCGTCGCCACTGTTAATATGTGCGCCGCAGTAATAAAAAGACGGGTATGTTTTCCTACCCGTATGTTTCAGTTCCTCGTCACCACTGTTATTACAGCGCCAGTAATAAAAAGACGGGTATGTTTTCCGGCTCTCGTGACAAGTTTCAGTTCCTCGTCGCCATCGTTATTACGCGCTTTTGCAGTAATAAAAGATCGGTATGCTTTTCCTACTCCTGCATACAAGTTTCAGTTCCACGTCGCCACTGTTATTACGCGCCGCAGTAATAAAAAAGGACAGATGTTTTTCACTTTGTGACAAGTTTCAGTTCCACGTCGCCACTGTTATTATGTGCGCTGCAGTAATAAAAAGACGGGTATGTTTTCCTACCTGGTATGCTTCAGTTCCTCGTCGCCACTGTTATTATGTGCGCCGCAGTAATAAAAAGACGGGTATGTTTTCCTACCCGCATAAAGCCCCCACGTTCCTCGTCACCACTGTTATTAAGTGCGCCGCATAATAAAAAGACGGGTATGTTTTCCTACTCCGCATGTTTCAGTTCCTCGTCGCCACTGTTATTATGTGCGCCGCAGTAATAAAAAGACGGGTATGTTTTCCTACCTGTACAAGTTTCAGTTCCACGTCGCCACTGTTATTATGTGCGCCGCAGTAATAAAAAGACGGGTATGTTTTCTTTACCCGTACAAGTTTCAGTTCCTCGTCGCCACTGGGTTATTATGTGCGCCGCAGTAATAAAAGACGGGTATGTTTTCCTACCTGCACAAGTTTCAGTTCCTCGTCGCCACTGTTATTATGTGCGCCGCAGTAATAAAAAGACGGGTATGTTTTCCTACCCGTACAAGTTTCAGTTCCTCGTCGCCACTATTATGTGCGCCGCAGTAATAAAAAGACGGGTATGTTTTCTACCCGTACAAGTTTCAGTTCCTCGCCACCAGCACATGTGCGCCGCAGCAATAAAAAAGACGGGTATGTTTTCCTACCTGCACAAGTTTCAGTTCCTCGTCGCCACTGTTATTATGTGCGCCGCAGTAATAAAAAAGACGGGTATGTTTTCTCCTACTCCGTACAAGTTTCAGTTCCTCGTCGCCACTGTCATGTGCGCCGTGCGGTCAAAGACGGGTATGTTTTCCCTACTCCGTACAAGTTTCAGTTCCTCGTCACCACTTACACATATGGCATGCAGTTAGAAAAAGACGGGTATGTTTTCCTACTCCGTACAAGTTTCAGTTCCTCGCCGCCACTGTTGTTGCTATGTGCGCCGCAGTAATAAAAAGACGGGTATGTTTTCCTACCTGCACAAGTTTCAGTTCCTCGTCGCCACTGTTATTATGTGCGCCGGTAATAAAAGACTGGTATGTTTTCCTACTCCGTACAAGTTTCAGTTCCTCGTCGCCACTGTTATTATGTAAAATGCAGTAATAAAAAGACGGGTATGTTTTCCTACTCCGTACAAGTTTCAGTTCCTCGTCGCCACTGTTATTATGTGCGCCGCAGTAATAAAAAGACGGGTATAAGTTTTCCTACTTCCGTACAAGTTTCAGTTCCTCGTCACCACTGCCATTATGTGCGCCGCAGTAATAAAAAGACGGGTATGTTTTCCTACTCCGTACAAGTTTCAGTTCCTCGTCACCACTGTTAATATGTGTTTTCGTAATAAAGACGGGGTATATGTTTTCCTACTCCGTACAAGTTTCAGTCTCCACGTCACCACTGTTATTACAGTGCCGCAGTAATAAAAAGACGGGTATGTTTTCCTACCCGTACAAGTTTCAGTTCCACGTCACCACCGTTATTTATGTGCGCCGCAGTAATAAAAGACGTGGTGTATGTTTTTCCTACTCCGTACAAGTTTCAGTTCCTCGTCACCACTGCTATTATGTGCGCCGCAGTAATAAAAAGACGGGTATGTTTTCCCACTCCGTACAAGTTTCAGTTCCACGTCACCACTGTTATTATGTGCGCCGCAGTAATAAAAAAGTTTTCCAATTCCGTACAAGTTTCAGTTCCTCGTCACCACTGTTATTATGTGCGCCGCAGTAATAAAAAGATGGCATGTTTTCCTACTCCGTACAAGTTTCAGTTCCTCGTCACCACTGTTATTATGTGCGCCGCAGTAATAAAAAGACGGGTATGTTTTCCTACCCGTACAAGTTTCAGTTCCTCGTCACTACTGTTATTATGTGTGTGCTGCAGTAATAAAAAGACGGGTATGTTTTCCTACTCCGGTACAAGTTTGCCCTCGTCACCACTGTTATTGTGCGCCGCAGTAATAAAAAGACGGGTATGTTTTCCTACCTGCATAAGTTTCAGTTCGTCACCACTGTTATGTGCGCCGCAGTAATAAAAAGACGGGTATGTTTCTTCACTTCCGTACAAGTTTCAGTTCCTCGTCACCACTGTTATTATGCGCTGCAGTAATAAAAAGACGGGTATGTTTTCCTACCCGCAAGTTTCAGTTCCTCGTCACCACTGTTATTGTTGCAGGCTGGCAGTAATAAAAGATGGTATGTTTTCCTACTCCGTACAAGTTTCAGTTCCTCGTCACCACTGTTGTTATTATGTGTCGCGAAAGTAATAAAAAGACGGGTATGTTTTCCTACTCCGTACAAGTTTCAGTTCCTCGTCACCACTGTTATTATGTGCTACCGCAGTAATAAAAAGACGGGTATGTTTTCCTACTCCGTACAAGTTTCAGTTCCTCGTCACCACTGTTATTACAAAAGCCGTGAGTAATAAAAAGACGGGTATGTTTTCCCTACTCCTACAAGTTTCAGTTCCTCGTCACCACTGTTATTATGTGCGCCGCAGTAATAAAAAGACGGGTATGTTTTCCTACTCCGTACAAGTTTCAGTTCCTCACAGTCACCACTGTTATTAAAAGCTGCAGTAATAAAAGATGGAAGTGTTTTCCTACTCCGTACAAGTTTTGCCCGTCACCACTGTTATTATGTGCGCCGCAGTAATAAAAAGACGGGTATGTTTTCCTACTCCGTACAAGTTTCAGTTCCTCGTCACCATCGTTATTATGTGCGCCGCAGTAATAAAAAGACGGGTATGTTTTCCTACCTGTACAAGTTTTAGTTCCTCGTCACCACTGCTGCTGTGCGGCCAGTAGCAATAAAAGACGGGAAAGGTTTTCCTACTCCGTACAAGTTTCACCGTCACCACTGTTATTATGTGCGCCGCAGTAATAAAAAGACGGGTATGTTTTCCTACTCCGTACAAGTTTCAGTTCTTCGTCACCACTGTTATTATGTGCGGCTGCAGTAATAAAAGACGGGTATGTTTTCCTACTCCGTACAAGTTTCAGTTCCTCGTCACCACTGTTATTATGTGCGCCGCAGCACAAAAAGACGGGAAGTGTTTTCCTACTCCGTACAAGTTTCGTTCCTCAAGTCACCACTGTTATTATGTGCGCCGCAGTAATAAAAAGACGGGTATGTTTTCCTACTCCGTACAAGTTTCAGTTCCACGTCACCACTGTTATTGTTGCAGTAATAAAAGACGGGTATGTTTTCCTACCCGTACAAGTTTCAGTTCCTCGTCGCCACTGTTGTTACGTGCGCTGCAGTAATAAAAAGACGGGTATGTTTTCCTACTCCGTACAGTTTCAGTTCCTCGTCACCACTGTTGCTGATGGCACAGTAATAAAAAGACGGGTATGTTTTCTCCCTACTCCGTACAAGTTTCAGTTCCTCGTCGCCACTGCTATTATGTGCGCCGCAGTAATAAAAAGACGGGTATGTTTTCCTACCCGTACAAGTTTCAGTTCCTCGTCACCACTGTTATTACGTGCGCCAGGGTAATAAAAAGACGGGTATGTTTTCCTACTCCGTACAAGTTTCAGTTCCTCGTCACCACTGTTATTATGTGCGCCGCAGTAATAAAGATGGTATGTTTTCCTTACCCGTACAAGTTTCAGTTCCATTGCCACCACTGTTATTACAAGTGCCGCAGTAAATAAAAGACGGGTATGTTTTCCTACTCCGTACAAGTTTCAGTTCCTCGTCACCACTGTTATTATGTGCGCCGCAGTAATAAAAAGACGGGTATGTTTCCCTACTCCGTACAAGTTTCAGTTCCTCGTCACCACTGGGGTTATTATGTGCGCCGCAGTAATAAAAAGACGGGTATGTTTTCCTACACCGTACAAGTTTCAGTTCCTCGTCACCACTGTTATTATGTGCGCCGCAGTAATAAAAAGACGGGTGGCGTTTTCCTGTTCGCATTAAGTTTCAGTTCCACGCCACCACTGTTATTATGTGCGCCGCAGTAATAAAAAGACGGGTATGTTTTCCTACTCCGTACAAGTTTCAGTTCCTCGTCGCCACCGTTATTATAAAAAGTGCCGCAGTAATAAAAAGACGGGTATGCTTTCCTACTCCGTACAAGTTTCAGTTCCTCGTCGCCACTGTTATTATGTGCGCCGCAGTAATAAAAAGACGGGTATGTTTTCCTACTCCGTACAAGTTTCAGTTCCTCGTCACCACTGTTATTATGTGCGCCGCAGTAATAAAAAGACGGGTATGTTTTCCTACTCCGTACAAGCCAGTTCCTCGTCACCACTGTTATTATGTGCGCCGCAGTAATAAAAAGACGGGTATGTTTTCCTACCTGTACAAGTTTCAGTTCCACGTCACCACTGTTATTATGTGCGCCGCAGTAATAAAAAGACGGGTATGTTTTCCTACTCCGTACAAGTTTCAGTTCCTCGCTCGTCGCCACTGTTATTAATATGGGGCGCCGCAGTAATAAAAAGACGGGTATGTTTTCCTACTCCGTACAAGTTTCAGTTCCTCGTCACCACTGTTATTATGTGCGCCGCAGTAATAAAAAGACGGGTATGTTTTCCTACTCCGTACAAGTTTCAGTTCCTCGTCGCCACTGTTATTATGTGCGCCGCAGTAATAAAAAGACGGGTATGTTTTCCTACTCCGTACAAGTTTCCAGTTCCTCGTCACCACTGTTATTATGTGCGCCGCAGTAATAAAAAGACGGGTATGTTTTCCTACTCCGTACAAGTTTCAGTTCCTCGTCGCCACTGTTATTATGTGCGCCGCAGTAATAAAGACGTGGTATGTTTTCCTACCCGTACAAGTTTCAGTTCCTCGTCGCCACTGTTATTATGTGCGCTGCAGTAATAAAAAGACGGGTATGTTTTCCCTACTCCGTACAAGTTTCAGTTCCTCGTCACCACTGTTATTATGTGCGCCGCAGTAATAAAAAGACGGGTATGTTTTCCTACTCCGTACAAGTTTCAGTTCCTCGTCACCACTGTTATTATGTGCGCCGCAGTAATAAAAAGACGGGTATGTTTTCCTACTCCTCGCATGCTTCAGTTCCACGTCACCACTGTTATTATGTGCGCCGCGAGTAATAAAAAGATCGGTGATGTTTTCCTACTCCCACAAGTTTCAGTTCCTCGTCGCCACTGTTATTATGTGCGCCGCAGTAATAAAAAGACGGGTATGTTTTCCTACTCCGTACAAGTTTCAGTTCCTCGTCGCCACTGTTATTGTGTGCGCCGCGTAGGGACAAAAAGACGGGTATGTTTTCCTACCCTCGCATAAGTTTCAGTTCCTCGTCACCACTGCTGCTGGCGTGCGCCGCAGTAATAAAAAGACGGGTATGTTTTCCTACCCGTACAAGTTTCAGTTCCACTGTCACCACTGTTATTGCGTGCGCCGCAGTAATAAAAAGACGGGTATGTTTTCCTACTCCTTACAAGTTTCAGTTCCTCGTCGCCACTGCTATTATGTGCGCCGCAGTAATAAAAAGACGGGTATGTTTTCCTACTCCGTACAAGTTTCAGTTCCACGTCACCACTGTTATTATGTGCGCCGCAGTAATAAAAAGACGGGTATGTTTTCCTACTCCGTACAAGTTTCAGTTCCTCGTCGCCACTGTTATTATGTGCGCCGCAGTAATAAAAAGACGGGTATGTTTTCCTACTCCGTACAAGTTTCAGTTCCTCGTCGCCACTGTTATTATGTGCGCCGCAGTAATAAAAAGACGGGTATGTTTTCCTACTCCCACAAGTTTCAGTTCCTCGTCACCACTGTTATTATGTGCGCCGCAGTAATAAAAAGACGGGTATGTTTTCCTACCTCGCATGTTTCAGTTCCTCGTCGCCACTGTTATTATGTGCGCCGTGTAATAAAAGACGGGTATGTTTTCCCTACTCCGTACAAGTTTCAGTTCCTCGTCACCACTGTTATTATGTGCGCCGCAGTAATAAAAGACGGGTATACAGCCTTACCCGTACAAGCCAGTTCCTCGTCGCCACTGTTATTATGTGCGCCGCAGTAATAAAAAGACGGGTATGTTTTCCTTACCCGTACAAGTTTCAGTTCCTCGTCACCACTGTTATTATGTGCGCCGCAGTAATAAAAGAGTGGGTATGTTTCTTCCACTTCCGTACAAGCTTCAGTTCCTCGTCGCCACTGTTATTATGCGCCGCAGTAATAAAAAGACGGGTATGTTTTCCTACTCCGTACAAGTTTCAGTTCTCGTCGCCACTGTTATTATGCAGCCGCAGTAATAAAAAGACGGGTATGTTTCTCTTACCCGTACAAGCTTCAGTTCCACGTCACCACTGTTATTATGTGCGCCGCAGTAATAAAAAGACGGGTATGTTTTCCTACTCCGTACAAGTTTCAGTTCCTCGTCGCCACTGTTATTATGTGCGCCGCAGTAATAAAAAGACGGGTATGTTTTCCTACTCCGTACAAGTTTCAGTTCCACGTCACCACTGTTATTACGTGCGCCGCAGTAATAAAAAGACGGGTATGTTTTCCTACTCCGTACAAGTTTCAGTTCCACGTCAATTACTGTTATTATGTGCGCCGCAGTAATAAAAAGACGGGTATGTTTTCCTACTCCGTACAAGTTTCAGTTCCACGTCACCACTGTTATTATGTGCGCCGCAGTAATAAAAAGACGGGTATGTTTTCCTACTCCGTACAAGTTTCAGTTCCACGTCACCACTGTTATTATGCGCCGCAGTAATAAAAAGACGGGTATGTTTTCCTACTCCGCATGCTTCAGTTCCACGTCACCACTGTTATTATGTGCGCCGCAGTAATAAAAAGACGGGTATGTTTTCCTACTCCGTACAAGTTTCAGTTCCACGTCACCACTGTTATTATGTGCGCCGCAGTAATAAAAAGACGGGTATGTTTTCCTACTCCGTACAAGTTTCAGTTCCTCGTCACCACTGTTATTATGTGCGCCGCAGTAATAAAAAGACGGGTATGTTTTCCTACCCGTACAAGTTTCAGTTCCTCGTCGCCACTGTTATTATGTGCGCCGCAGTAATAAAAAGACGGGTATGTTTTCCTACCCGCATGTTTCAGTTCCTCGTCGCCACTGTTATTATGTGCGCCGCAGTAATAAAAAGACGGGTATGTTTTCCTACCTGTACAAGTTTCAGTTCCACGTCACCACTGTTATTATGTGCGCCGCAGTAATAAAAAGACGGGTATGTTTTCCTACTCCGTACAAGTTTCAGTTCCACGTCACCACTGTTATTATGTGCGCCGCAGTAATAAAAAGACGGGTATGTTTTCCTACTCCGTACAAGTTTCAGTTCCACGTCACCACCGTTATTATGTGCGCCGCAGTAATAAAAAAGACGGGTATGTTTTCCTACTCCGTACAAGTTTCAGTTCCACGTCACCACTGTTATTATGTGCGCCGCAGTAATAAAAAGACGGGTATGTTTTCCTACTCCGTACAAGTTTCAGTTCCACGTCACCACTGTTATTATGTGCGCCGCAGTAATAAAAAGACGGGTATGTTTTCCTACCTCGCACAAGTTTCAGTTCCACGTCACCACTGTTATGTGCGCCGCAGTAATAAAAAGACGGGTATGTTTTCCTACTCCGTACAAGTTTCAGTTCCACGTCGCCACTGTTATTATGTGCGCCGCAGTAATAAAAAGATGGGTATGTTTTCCTACTCCTATTGCCTCAGTTCCTCGTCGCCACTGTTGGCTACGTGCGCTCTAGTAATAAAAAGACGGGTATGTTTTCCTACTCCGTACAAGTTTCAGTTCCTCGTCACCACTGTTATTATGTGCGCCGCAGTAATAAAAAGACGGGTATGTTTTCCCTACTCCGCATGCTTCAGTTCCTCGTCGCCACTGTTATTATGTGCGCCGCAGAAAGTAATAAAAAAGATCGGTATGTTTTCCTACTCCAGACAAGTTTCAGTTCCTCGTCGCCACTGTTATTATGTGCGCCGCAGTAATAAAAAGACGGGTATGCTTTCCTACTCCGTACAAGTTTCAGTTCCTCGTCACCACTGTTATTATGTGCGCCGCAGTAATAAAAAGACGGGTATGTTTTCCTACCCGTACAAGTTTCAGTTCCACGTCGCCACTGTTATTATGTGCGCCGCAGTAATAAAAAGACGGGTATGTTTTCCTACTCCGTACAAGTTTCAGTTCCTCGTCGCCACTGTTATTATGTGCGCCGCAGTAATAAAAAAGACGGGTATGTTTTCCTACTCCGTACAAGTTTCAGTTCCTCGTCGCCACTGTTATGTGCGCCGCAGTAATAAAAAGACGGGCTCTACCCGTACAAGTGTTTCAGTTCCTCGTCGCCACTGTTATTATGTGCGCCGCAGTAATAAAAAGACGGGTATGTTTTCCTACTCCGTACAAGTTTCAGTTCCTCGTCACCACTGTTATTATGTGCGCCGCAGTAATAAAAAGACGGGTATGTTTTCCTACTCCGTACAAGTTTCAGTTCCACGTCACCACTGTTATTATGTGCGCCGCAGTAATAAAAAGACGGGTATGTTTTCCTACTCCGTACAAGTTTCAGTTCCTCGTCGCCACTGTTATTATGTGCGCCGAAAATAAAAAGATGGTATGTTTTCCTACCTGTACAAGTTTCAGTTCCACGTCACCACTGTTATTATGTGCGCCGCAGTAATAAAAAGACGGGTATGTTTTCCCTACTCCGTACAAGTTTCAGTTCCTCGTCACCACTGTTATTATGTGCGCCGCAGTAATAAAAAGACGGGTATGTTTTCCCTACTCCGTACAAGTTTCAGTTCCTCGTCACCACTGTTGTCATGTGCGCCGCAGTAATAAAAAGACGGGTATGTTTTCCTACCTGCACAAGTTTCAGTTCCACGTCACCACTGTTATTATGTGCGCCGCAGTAATAAAAAGACGGGTATGTTTTCCTACTCCGTACAAGTTTCAGTTCCTCGTCACCACTGTTATTATGTGCGCCGCAGTAATAAAAAGACGGTGATGTTTTCCTCTCCGTGGAAGTTTAGTTCCACGTCACCACTGCTGTTATGTGCGCCGCAGTAATAAAAAGACGGGTATGTTTTCCTACCCGTACAAGTTTCAGTTCCTTGCACCAC